>OX465286.1:2195022-2406866 GCA_949987705.1 Thereva unica
ATATATATACTTTGGGGCTGGGCACGGGGGATCCAAGGTATATGTATATTTTGCGATTGCGGTATTCGAATAGGACGAGACAACGACGACGACGGCGGCGACCAACGACGACGAAAAACACAACACGACGCGGTAAAGACGGGAGATGCAGCACGAGACTAGCCCTGGCATCATGCTAGCCTACCAGCAGTTCACAGTAATAGCAGCATTATCTGGTGGACACACGGTAGTGACTATTCTGTGTGTGCTGTGCTGCTGCTCCTTGGTAGATATACATACTTTATATCTACATATATAGTGGAAAAGGTCTTAGTTTCGAGTGCATGCGCAGTAGCTGCTGGGCGATCTGTGTGTGAATTTGAGGGAATGAGCTCAAATTATAGGCATGTTAGCCTTAAAAAGATTAATCTGAAGAAACGTTTTATGTCCCATAAGGCCGAGGAGGAAATACATTTGGGGGCTCTAGAGAGATACAAAATGTCTATTGGGGCCCTCGTGTATTAGAATATTATTCATGTTTGCAGGTAAAATAACGTATTGTCGACGAGAGATATTATACACACACGACCTGTGCTATACAAAGCCAGGTGGGCAACCGCGTGCGTTGTCTGATCTATAATTTTTTTTTGGTTTGTTTTTTCTCTCTTCCTTTTCTCTCTTGCATGGTATTTCTTTCTCATTCCTCCACTCTTCTCACTTCTTGTTAAATATTATACTTTTGTACTACAACCACATAGAGCTGCTGCAGGACATATGCAAAAACAAATCGATACCAAAAAAAATAATCGATTTTCGTTTTATTATTTAGTGCAATGGTTTGTGTACCGTTTATACAACGTCGATTGTCTGCTAATTAGTATCTTGTTAAGTGCCCAGAATGAGGCACATGCATACTTACTCAAGAAATTTCACGTTTGAAATCAGGTAGGATCGGATACGCCGGGAAGTGGGGGCAGGCCAGGAGCGGGGTGGATAGTTACTTTATATCAAATTGGTAGCAAAAATTTTAACGAGTTTCTCACTATTAAAGATAAAACTTAGCTACCATTGCCACCTGAATGAGAGGTGCTGCTCAAGTGGCAAGTAGAGATGATGTGTGGACCTTCAGAATAACATACACACATATCATCACCACGGTGGTATAATAGGACCATTAGTAGTAACGTTTGAGGACGGATGGATCAAAAGATATAAAAGGATAAATAACTAGAGGAGAAAATGCAAGTATTGAAAAGATATTTTACTATCGGGAATGCTATCAAAATTTTAACGTGCATGGCGGTCATAAAAAAGGTAGAGAGTCATCAGTATCACTTTTGTAAAAGTAATTGCAATCAGTTTTTAATGTTTGAGAGCGGGATAGACTAACGAATTTCGAACAGGCGACGAGGTACTTATAGAGAGTAATCATAAGGTATGACAGATGCCATAGGTATAGGTAAATAGAGAGGTAGGTAGTTAAGGGCTTCTACTTAATTCCATACATAAATGATTGCTTTTACTCACTTAGGTACCAAGGTACCTCTCACTAAGCCAATCATTTATACTGTTGAAGTATAAAGACAGCAGAATACTAGACCCGTTTTTTACCTATATGAAGGTTAATTTTGGGCGATGTCTCCAATTAGGCACAGTACTTGGGCCTTTACTTTTTCTATTTTCGAGTTAAGCTTACTAGACATTGCACCATGACCAACGACATGACAGACTGATAGTAGAAAGGGCGATTCCTGAGCTTGAACTACATCATAGGTTAGAGCAGAAAGAAGATCTCCTCGTTCTCTGCTCATGGTTGCGTTACAACGGAGAAAAGACCCCTAACGAAAGAGGCTTTTGGATCTAAAGAAATTCTAAATTTGTGGAATGTGTGGATCGAGAATTTTGTGGAACTTTTTTTTGTTATTTTTAACATATGAAAAATCACATTCACTCTACAATGAAACAATAATGGTGGTATACAGCCTGCACCATAAAAGTGAATTCTTATCAAAAAAACAAACAACAACAACAACAAAATTACAATTGAAACCCCAAACCGAAAAAAGAAGAAGAAAAACGAAGAAAAGGAATTATAATAATACAAAAAAAACCAAAAAAACTTGAGAACTTTTCACAGAACGGAAGTCAAGTTTCTTTCTCACGTTTTTGTTTTTACATCTGTGCCTTTTTGGTTACTGTGGTGGTGGCTTTGGGACATAATCAATGTCCATCCAGCCGTCTATCCACCTGTCCGTCCGCCTCTCCGTTCCTTAATAGTGCTGGTTGTCTCTTTCATTTCGAAAACGGAAAAAATAATTTCTTTTTGTGATTTTTCAATTTTGTGTTTCTCTTGCAAATTTGTGGTAACCCCCCATGGGGGAGGGGGGATCTTGTATTTTTCCCTTTGCACTTTTATTTTATTTTTTTGTTTGTGCCTTCATCCTTAAAAGAAGTGTGGTTACAGAGGTTCTCGCTATATAGGTTAATGCCACCACCACAACACAACTGCAGAATGTGATTTTATGTTGAAGCCATTGAAACGAAATTGTGATTCTCAATTCCGGCGATCTACATAAAATTGCACGCGAATCTTTCAACACACACACACACATATTAATCTAGTTATGTTGTTTTTTGTTAAGAGTGAGCCATCTGTTGGTTTGATTTTAAATTGTCGAGCATCACTGGCCTCGATCCTCATTGTCCGAGGAGACCCATCAGAGCCAGACCCTATTTTCCCTGGACAGGCTCTGGAGTATGTCAAAGCAACCTCCAATTATTTTGGAAGACAACTTTCACACTTTCAAGGTTTTCCTCTTGGCGTCTTTCAAACCCCTCTTAATCGGTTAAATGAACTAAATAAAAGCGAATGATGCATTTATAGAACATATGACGAAATAATTATAGAAGACTGGCCAGTAACTCTGTAGAGCCTGTGGATACCAAACCTCTTAAGAAAGTATGCGCTAGTTCAGACTTTGCCATATGGTAGACCATACAAAAAAACAAATGACATATGACGAACTAGAAATATGCTAGAAGATATACGACAACTTTTCGTCGTACAAGGAGTTATAAGGAGAGGAAAAAAGAGATAGACGACTGGAATAGACTTCAATAGTCATATAAGGGCTGCAGCGCGCCTATTAAAGTTTCGCCATAGGTTTAATTTCAGAGTTTGTCATAATGTTACGAAATTATGTGTGGCGATATGTAAGACTTTACCGCTTCCACACAAACAAACAAAAACAAAAAAAAAACAATCTCGAGAATTAATTAATTAGTTCTTATGATTTGACTACTTCTCTACTAGATTCCTATTGTTTGTTTTTGTGTTTGATGTTTCATGTAGAAAAGTACCCACAATTATTTATACAGCAATCTCACTTTCAAGCTATTCCCCTGCCTCCGTCCTCCTCCCACATGACCATTTGACCGCATTTCTCAGCTGCCAATCTGTATTCTTTTCTATTCAAAGTGAATCTGATTAGTCTTGATGACGCGAGATAGACTGAGAGTGAGAGAGAGAGGGAATTAGAGTGTTCTCAGAATCGTGCAATCATGTCGTTGTTATCAATATGAAAATAATGAAATGATATGAGAAAAAAGGGAAAGACTAAGTGCATTCAGCGACGTCTTCAATGATATTCCTGCACCCTGTGCCTCCCCCAACATGCACAAAACTGTCTGACTGACTAATAGATGACGTTTTTGTTGTTGTTGTTTTTTTAAAGAGACACAGTCTAGTCTTCTTAACCAAAGCAACAAAAACTCAGACTTTGGAGGGTCTTGGGAATACCTGCCGGCCGCCTTCTCTTCACCCTTTTATTAAAATCGCGCGCGTCTCGTTCCGCTCCTTTCTGTCCTGATTACGATCAGACTGGGAAAATATTTTTTTTGCATCAAGACTCACCTGAGTCTCGGGTAATCTATGTTTATGGGTTATTTGTCTTTTCTCCCCCTATGGGTTTTCCGTGGTGGCATGCGGCGGAGATCCCCCGTTTCTGTTCGGTTCTCATGATATAATATTATATGTATGCATGTACATATGTGTGCTCCCCCAGTGTGGAATGAGTGAAAAGTTTTCGCATGCGCTTGCAGCTTGATCTATGCATTCCGTATGTTATGTCACTGCCGGATTATGACTTTTTCTGTCTGTCTGTGTATGACCGGTGATGGTGTCAGGCAACCCTAAGCTCCCCACACACAACGCCGATGATGCCGCATCGCCAAAACGTTCACAATACGGCTTCCCTAGCAACCACAATATTTGCGTAGATCAATTTTATAGCAGCGAGGGCCACGTAATACCCAATTGGAACAGGTGTCTCTCACACAACGCCGGCATGGGGACCTCTACCTTGGGTAAAAAGATAGAGAGTGAGATCCATCTCCTTCATTAGCATTTTCTTCTACCGCCGACGCCGCCGCGCGCTTAACCTTGGGCCGGCGCGGCCGCAAGTGGAACACCTGGTCTCGTCTGATTAACAGAAAGAATCCCGCGCCCGATAGTTCATCGCGCCGCTGTCGTCGTCCGCCACCCTCCATTGTTTTGGAGGGCTTTTACCTGGCAATGGTTTCGTGGTGTGTAGATAGAGCTATGTTGGCGGGGGCATTGTTGTTACCTTTTCCCGACATAAAAATTTCCCACAGATTCAAGGTCATTCTCAGGCTGTTTATCGTTTTTTTTTCAGCTCTTACTTTCCGAGACATTTTCATTTTCAAAATATGCCATAGTAGTAGAAGAAGAAGCACAAGTAGAAGGTGGAGGACGCAAATACCCTCCTTGTCAGAGTCATTAAAAAAAGACACACCGGTAGTAGTAATAAAAGGTGCGATCGCATCGTGGATTTTATGAAGCACTGTGATGCCTCTTAAATAGTGGGAAAAATAACAAAAAAAAAAACATTTCTGTATTGGGCTGTGGCTGTTAACGTGCTGGGTTGTCTTCATGATCAGGTGGGAATTATTATGTTAACGAAGTTCAAAACTTTTGGGGACCCTAACTCAAATTGTTTTTTTCTTGTTTTCTTTCCTGTTGGTGGCTGCTGGGTGAGAAATGGAGGAGTGCGAGTGGTTTTTTGTGTTAGGTTGAGGTCGAGGTCACATCAGTAGCGATCCTAGAAGTAGGTAGGTGAGGTGCTTCGCGTCTCTTAAGGTGTTATTAGTGTAACAAATTCCAGTTCAGATTCTTGTACGTCATATTCGGTTCAGTTCAATGGCACTATCGCCCAAATCGAGCCTTGACCTTCTTCAGCTTTCTCCTCCTTAAGCCCAAGCTCTTCAAATTAGCCATTATAAATAAAAATATGTAGTTGAAATAATTGATCTACTTTGGCGTTATGCAAGAATCTTTTTCCCACAAAAGATACGAATTTTAAAAAATCTCCTGCCTAAAACCCCATTCGCGCACTTCTACCAACTTCGCATAGTTTGGTATGCCTTAATTCATTCGCAGCAACGATTTATGCAACTTAGCACTTGAGTAATAATTAAAGGACAACAAACTATGAGAAGTTGGTAGAAGTGTGCCTATTTCAGTAGTTGAGTTCTTCAATACGGCACTTGAGGCATTAGGAAACAAGAAAGTATGAGAATTTAGTAGAAGAGTGCTTATTTCAGTAGTTCAGTTCTTTAATACGGAATTACTTGAGGAATTAAGGGGTGAAAAACTAAAAGAAATTGGTAGAAGTGCGCGTATTTCACTCGGGTTATTTAATATGGCATTAATTGAGGAATTAAGCGACAAGAAACTATGAGCATTTAGTAGAAGTGGGCCTATTTTAGTAGTTCAGTTCTTTAATACGGCACTTGAGGCATTAGGAGACAAGAAAGTATGAGAATTTAGTAGAAGAGTGCATATTTCAGTAGTTCAGTTCTTTAATACGGAATTACTTGAGGAATTAAGGGGTGAAAACTAAAAGAAATTGGTTGAAGTGCGCGTCTTTCACTCGGGTTATTTAATATGGCATTAATTGAGGAATTAAGCGACAAGAAACTATGAGAATTTAGTAGAAGTGGGCCTATTTTAGTAGTTCAGCTCCTTAATACGGCACTTGAGGCATTAGGAGACAAGAAAGTATGAGAATTTAGTAGAAGAGTGCATATTTCAGTTCTTTAATACGGAATTACTTGAGGAATTAAGGGGTGAAAAACTAAAAGAAATTGGTAGAAGTGCGCGTATTTCACTCGGGTTATTTAATATGGCATTAATTGAGGAATTAAGCGACAAGAAACTATGAGAATTTAGTAGAAGTGGGCCTATTTTAGTAGTTCAGCTCCTTAATACGGCACTTGAGGCATTAGGAGACAAGAAAGTATGAGAATTTAGTAGAAGAGTGCATATTTCAGTAGTTCAGTTCTTTAATACGGAATTACTTGAGGAATTAAGGGGTGAAAAACTAAAAGAAATTGGTAGAAGTGCGCGTATTTCACTCGGGTTATTTAATATGGCATTAATTGAGGAATTAAGCGACAAGAACCTATGAGAATTTAGTAGAAGTGGGCCCATTTTAGTAGTTCAGTTCTTTAATACGGCACTTGAGGCATTAGGAGACAAGAAAGTATGAGAATTTAGTAGAAGAGTGCATATTTCAGTAGTTCAGTTCTTTAATACGGAATTACTTGAGGAATTAAGGGGTGAAAAACTAAAAGAAATTGGTAGAAGTGCGCGTATTTCACTCGGGTTATTTAATATGGCATTAATTGAGGAATTAAGCGACAAGAAACTATGAGAATTTAGTAGAAGTGGGCCTATTTTAGTAGTTCAGCTCCTTAATACGGCACTTGAGGCATTAGGAGACAAGAAAGTATGAGAATTTAGTAGAAGAGTGCATATTTCAGTAGTTCAGTTCTTTAATACGGAATTACTTGAGGAATTAAGGGGTGAAAAACTAAAAGAAATTGGTAGAAGTGCGCGTATTTCACTCGGGTTATTTAATATGGCATTAATTGAGGAATTAAGCGACAAGAACCTATGAGAATTTAGTAGAAGTGGGCCCATTTTAGTAGTTCAGTTCTTTAATACGGCACTTGAGGCATTAGGAGACAAGAAAGTATGAGAATTTAGTAGAAGAGTGCATATTTCAGTAGTTCAGTTCTTTAATACGGAATTACTTGAGGAATTAAGGGGTGAAAAACTAAAAGAAATTGGTAGAAGTGCGCGTATTTCACTCGGGTTATTTAATATGGCATTAATTGAGGAATTAAGCGACAAGAAACTATGAGCATTTAGTAGAACTGGGCCCATTTTAGTAGTTCAGTACTTTAATACGGCACTTGAGGCATTAGGAGACAAGAAAGTATGAGAATTTAGTAGAAGAGTGCATATTTCAGTAGTTCAGTTCTTTAATACGGAATTACTTGAGGAATTAAGGGGTGAAAAACTAAAAGAAATTGGTAGAAGTGCGCGTATTTCACTCGGGTTATTTAATATGGCATTAATTGAGGAATTAAGCGACAAGAAACTATGAGCATTTAGTAGAACTGGGCCCATTTTAGTAGTTCAGTACTTTAATACGGCACTTGAGGCATTAGGAGACAAGAAAGTATGAGAATTTAGTAGAAGAGTGCATATTTCAGTAGTTCAGTTCTTTAATACGGAATTACTTGAGGAATTAAGGGGTGAAAAACTAAAAGAAATTGGTAGAAGTGCGCGTATTTCACTCGGGTTATTTAATATGGCATTAATTGAGGAATTAAGCGACAAGAACCTATGAGAATTTAGTAGAAGTGGGCCCATTTTAGTAGTTCAGTTCTTTAATACGGCACTTGAGGCATTAGGAGACAAGAAAGTATGAGAATTTAGTAGAAGAGTGCATATTTCAGTAGTTCAGTTCTTTAATACGGAATTACTTGAGGAATTAAGGGGTGAAAAACTAAAAGAAATTGGTAGAAGTGCGCGTATTTCACTCGGGTTATTTAATATGGCATTAATTGAGGAATTAAGCGACAAGAAACTATGAGCATTTAGTAGAACTGGGCCCATTTTTGTAGTTCAGTACTTTAATACGGCACTTGAGGCATTAGGAGACAAGAATGTATGAGAATTTAGTAGAAGAGTGCATATTTCAGTAGTTCAGTTCTTTAATACGAAATTACTTGAGGAATTAAGGGGTGAAAAACTAAAAGAAATTGGTAAAGTGCGCGTATTTCACTCGGGTTATTTAATATGGCATTAATTGAGGAATTAAGCGACAAGAAACTATGAGAATTTAGTAGAAGTGGGCCTATTTTAGTAGTTCAGTTCTTTAATACGGCACTTGAGGCATTAGGAGACAAGAAAGTATGAGAATTTAGTAGAAGAGTGCATATTTCAGTAGTTCAGTTCTTTAATACGGAATTACTTGAGGAATTAAGGGGTGAAAAACTAAAAGAAATTGGTAGAAGTGCGCGTATTTCACTCGGGTTATTTAATATGGCATTAATTGAGGAATTAAGCGACAAGAACCTATGAGAATTTAGTAGAAGTGGGCCCATTTTAGTAGTTCAGTTCTTTAATACGGCACTTGAGGCATTAGGAGACAAGAAAGTATGAGAATTTAGTAGAAGAGTGCATATTTCAGTAGTTCAGTTCTTTAATACGAAATTACTTGAGGAATTAAGGGGTGAAAAACTAAAAGAAATTGGTAAAGTGCGCGTATTTCACTCGGGTTATTTAATATGGCATTAATTGAGGAATTAAGCGACAAGAAACTATGAGAATTTAGTAGAAGTGGGCCTATTTTAGTAGTTCAGTTCTTTAATACGGCACTTGAGGCATTAGGAGACAAGAAAGTATGAGAATTTAGTAGAAGAGTGCATATTTCAGTAGTTCAGTTCTTTAATGCGGAATTACTTGAGGAATTAAGGGGTGAAAAACTAAAAGAAATTGGTAAAGTGCGCGTATTTCACTCGGGTTATTTAATATGGCATTAATTGAGGAATTAAGCGACAAGAAACTATGAGAATTTAGTAGAAGTGGGCCTATTTTAGTAGTTCAGTTCTTTAATACGGCACTTGAGGCATTAGGAGACAAGAAAGTATGAGAATTTAGTAGAAGAGTGCATATTTCAGTAGTTCAGTTCTTTAATACGGAATTACTTGAGGAATTAAGGGGTGAAAAACTAAAAGAAATTGGTAGAAGTGCGCGTATTTCACTCGGGTTATTTAATATGGCATTAATTGAGGAATTAAGCGACAAGAACCTATGAGAATTTAGTAGAAGTGGGCCCATTTTAGTAGTTCAGTTCTTTAATACGGCACTTGAGGCATTAGGAGACAAGAAAGTATGAGAATTTAGTAGAAGAGTGCATATTTCAGTGGTTCAGTTCTTTAATACGGAATTACTTGAGGAATTAAGGGGTGAAAAACTAAAAGAAATTGGTTGAAGTGCGCATATTTCACTCGGGTTATTTAATATGGCATTAATTGAGGAATTAAGCGACAAGAAACTATGAGAATTTAGTAGAAGCGGGCCTATTTTAGTAGTTCAGTTCTTTAATACGGCACTTGAGGCATTAGGAGACAAGAAAGTATGAGAATTTAGTAGAAGAGTGCATATTTCAGTAGTTCAGTTCTTTAATACGGAATTACTTGAGGAATTAAGGGGTGAAAACTAAAAGAAATTGGTTGAAGTGCGCGTCTTTCACTCGGGTTATTTAATATGGCATTAATTGAGGAATTAAGCGACAAGAAACTATGAGAATTTAGTAGAAGTGGGCCTATTTTAGTAGTTCAGTTCTTTAATACGGCACTTGAGGCATTAGGAGACAAGAAAGTATGAGAATTTAGTAGAAGTGGCCCCATTTTAGTAGTTCAGTTCTTTAATACGGCACTTGAGGCATTAGGAGACAAGAAAGTATGAGAATTTAGTAGAAGAGTGCATATTTCAGTAGTTCAGTTCTTTAATACGGAATTACTTGAGGAATTAAGGGGTGAAAAACTAAAAGAAATTGGTAGAAGTGCGCGTATTTCACTCGGGTTATTTAATATGGCATTAATTGAGGAATTAAGCGACAAGAAACTATGAGAATTTAGTAGAAGTGGGCCTATTTTAGTAGTTCAGCTCCTTAATACGGCACTTGAGGCATTAGGAGACAAGAAAGTATGAGAATTTAGTAGAAGAGTGCATATTTCAGTAGTTCAGTTCTTTAATACGGAATTACTTGAGGAATTAAGGGGTGAAAAACTAAAAGAAATTGGTAGAAGTGCGCGTATTTCACTCGGGTTATTTAATATGGCATTAATTGAGGAATTAAGCGACAAGAACCTATGAGAATTTAGTAGAAGTGGGCCCATTTTAGTAGTTCAGTTCTTTAATACGGCACTTGAGGCATTAGGAGACAAGAAAGTATGAGAATTTAGTAGAAGAGTGCATATTTCAGTAGTTCAGTTCTTTAATACGGAATTACTTGAGGAATTAAGGGGTGAAAAACTAAAAGAAATTGGTAGAAGTGCGCGTATTTCACTCGGGTTATTTAATATGGCATTAATTGAGGAATTAAGCGACAAGAAACTATGAGCATTTAGTAGAACTGGGCCCATTTTAGTAGTTCAGTACTTTAATACGGCACTTGAGGCATTAGGAGACAAGAAAGTATGAGAATTTAGTAGAAGAGTGCATATTTCAGTAGTTCAGTTCTTTAATACGGAATTACTTGAGGAATTAAGGGGTGAAAAACTAAAAGAAATTGGTAGAAGTGCGCGTATTTCACTCGGGTTATTTAATATGGCATTAATTGAGGAATTAAGCGACAAGAACCTATGAGAATTTAGTAGAACTGGGCCCATTTTAGTAGTTCAGTACATTAGGCATTAGGAGACAAGAAAGTATGAGAATTTAGTAGAAGAGTGCATATTTCAGTAGTTCAGTTCTTTAATACGGAATTACTTGAGGAATTAAGGGGTGAAAAACTAAAAGAAATTGGTAGAAGTGCGCGTATTTCACTCGGGTTATTTAATATGGCATTAATTGAGGAATTAAGCGACAAGAACCTATGAGAATTTAGTAGAAGTGGGCCCATTTTAGTAGTTCAGTACTTTAATACGGCACTTGAGGCATTAGGAGACAAGAAAGTATGAGAATTTAGTAGAAGAGTGCATATTTCAGTAGTTCAGTTCTTTAATACGGAATTACTTGAGGAATTAAGGGGTGAAAAACTAAAAGAAATTGGTAGAAGTGCGCGTATTTCACTCGGGTTATTTAATATGGCATTAATTGAGGAATTAAGCGACAAGAAACTATGAGCATTTAGTAGAACTGGGCCCATTTTAGTAGTTCAGTACTTTAATACGGCACTTGAGGCATTAGGAGACAAGAAAGTATGAGAATTTAGTAGAAGAGTGCATATTTCAGTAGTTCAGTTCTTTAATACGAAATTACTTGAGGAATTAAGGGGTGAAAAACTAAAAGAAATTGGTAAAGTGCGCGTATTTCACTCGGGTTATTTAATATGGCATTAATTGAGGAATTAAGCGACAAGAAACTATGAGAATTTAGTAGAAGTGGGCCTATTTTAGTAGTTCAGTTCTTTAATACGGCACTTGAGGCATTAGGAGACAAGAAAGTATGAGAATTTAGTAGAAGAGTGCATATTTCAGTAGTTCAGTTCTTTAATACGGAATTACTTGAGGAATTAAGGGGTGAAAAACTAAAAGAAATTGGTAGAAGTGCGCGTATTTCACTCGGGTTATTTAATATGGCATTAATTGAGGAATTAAGCGACAAGAACCTATGAGAATTTAGTAGAAGTGGGACCATTTTAGTAGTTCAGTTCTTTAATACGGCACTTGAGGCATTAGGAGACAAGAAAGTATGAGAATTTAGTAGAAGAGTGCATATTTCAGTAGTTCAGTTCTTTAATACGAAATTACTTGAGGAATTAAGGGGTGAAAAACTAAAAGAAATTGGTAAAGTGCGCGTATTTCACTCGGGTTATTTAATATGGCATTAATTGAGGAATTAAGCGACAAGAAACTATGAGAATTTAGTAGAAGTGGGCCTATTTTAGTAGTTCAGTTCTTTAATACGGCACTTGAGGCATTAGGAGACAAGAAAGTATGAGAATTTAGTAGAAGAGTGCATATTTCAGTAGTTCAGTTCTTTAATACGGAATTACTTGAGGAATTAAGGGGTGAAAAACTAAAAGAAATTGGTTGAAGTGCGCGTATTTCACTCGGGTTATTTAATATGGCATTAATTGAGGAATTAAGCGACAAGAAACTATGAGAATTTAGTAGAAGTGGGCCTATTTTAGTAGTTCAGTTCTTTAATACGGCACTTGAGGCATTAGGAGACAAGAAAGTATGAGAATTTAGTAGAAGAGTGCATATTTCAGTAGTTCAGTTCTTTAATGCGGAATTACTTGAGGAATTAAGGGGTGAAAAACTAAAAGAAATTGGTAGAAGTGCGCGTATTTCACTCGGGTTATTTAATATGGCATTAATTGAGGAATTAAGCGACAAGAAACTATGAGAATTTAGTAGAAGTGGGCCTATTTTAGTAGTTCAGTTCTTTAATACGTCACTTGAGGCATTAGGAGACATGAAAGTATGAGAATTTAGTAGAAGAGTGCATATTTCAGTAGTTCAGTTCTTTAATACGGAATTACTTGAGGAATTAAGGGGTGAAAAACTAAAAGAAATTGGTAGAAGTGCGCGTATTTCACTCGGGTTATTTAATATGGCATTAATTGAGGAATTAAGCGACAAGAACCTATGAGAATTTAGTAGAAGTGGGCCCATTTTAGTAGTTCAGTTCTTTAATACGGCACTTGAGGCATTAGGAGACAAGAAAGTATGAGAATTTAGTAGAAGAGTGCATATTTCAGTAGTTCAGTTCTTTAATACGAAATTACTTGAGGAATTAAGGGGTGAAAAACTAAAAGAAATTGGTAAAGTGCGCGTATTTCACTCGGGTTATTTAATATGGCATTAATTGAGGAATTAAGCGACAAGAAACTATGAGAATTTAGTAGAAGTGGGCCTATTTTAGTAGTTCAGTTCTTTAATACGGCACTTGAGGCATTAGGAGACAAGAAAGTATGAGAATTTAGTAGAAGAGTGCATATTTCAGTAGTTCAGTTCTTTAATACGGAATTACTTGAGGAATTAAGGGGTGAAAAACTAAAAGAAATTGGTTGAAGTGCGCGTATTTCACTCGGGTTATTTAATATGGCATTAATTGAGGAATTAACCGACAAGAAACTATGAGAATTTAGTAGAAGTGGGCCTATTTTAGTAGTTCAGTTCTTTAATACGGCACTTGAGGCATTAGGAGACAAGAAAGTATGAGAATTTAGTAGAAGAGTGCATATTTCAGTAGTTCAGTTCTTTAATACGGAATTACTTGAAGAATTAAGGGGTGAAAAACTAAAAAAAATTTGTTGAAGTGCGCGTCTTTCACTCGGGTTATTTAATATGGCATTAATTGAGGAATTAAGCGACAAGAAACTATGAGAATTTAGTAGAAGTGGGCCTATTTTAGTAGTTCAGTTCTTTAATACGGCACTTGAGGCATTAGGAGAGAAGAAAGTATGAGAATTTAGTAGAAGAGTGCATATTTCAGTAGTTCAGTTCTTTAATGCGGAATTACTTGAGGAATTAAGGGGTGAAAAACTAAAAGAAATTGGTAGAAGTGCGCGTATTTCAGTCGGGTTATTTAATACGGCATTAATTGAGGAATTAAGCGACAAGAACCTATGAGAATTTAGTAGAAGTGGGCCCATTTTAGTAGTTCAGTACTTTAATACGGCACTTGAGGCATTAGGAGACAAGAAAGTATGAGAATTTAGTAGAAGAGTGCATATTTCAGTATTTCAGTTCTTTAATACGGAATTACTTGAGGAATTAAGGGGTGAAAAACTAAAAGAAATTGGTAGAAGTGCGCGTATTTCAGTCGGGTTATTTAATACGGCATTAATTGAGGAATTAAGCGACAAGAACCTATGAGAATTTAGTAGAAGTGGGCCCATTTTAGTAGTTCAGTACTTTAATACGGCACTTGAGGCATTAGGAGACAAGAAAGTATGAGAATTTAGTAGAAGAGTGCATATTTCAGTAGTTCAGTTCTTTAATACGGAATTACTTGAGGAATTAAGGGGTGAAAAACTAAAAGAAATTGGTAGAAGTGCGCGTATTTCACTCGGGTTATTTAATATGGCATTAATTGAGGAATTAAGCGACAAGAACCTATGAGAATTTAGTAGAAGTGGGCCCATTTTAGTAGTTCAGTACTTTAATACGGCACTTGAGGCATTAGGAGACAAGAAAGTATGAGAATTTAGTAGAAGAGTGCATATTTCAGTATTTCAGTTATTTAATACGGAATTACTTGAGGAATTAAGGGGTGAAAAACTAAAAGAAATTGGTAGAAGTGCGCGTATTTCAGTCGGGTTATTTAATACGGCATTAATCGAGGAGTTAAGAGACAAAAAACTATGAGAAGTTGGTAGAAGTGGCCCAAGTGTTATTTCAGTTGTGTTCTTTGTGCACAAATGTGACAATTACAACAGGTTTCACCAATTTTAGTTATCAGTATTCAAAAAATGGTTGGAACTCTTGGTTTAATTAATACTGTAATCAAAAATGGATTGAAATAAATGGTAGAGAATACCCAAATATATATCGCTCGTTTGTAAAAATCGGCTTAAAATTGCCAGAGCTAGGTCGCGTCCGTTACACTTATAAAAAGTGATCTATTTCATTTCCATGCAAAATTAGAACACTTTGGAGGGGACATGATTTCCAAATAAGATTTTTTTCTACCAAAATTCTCTCAATTATTAAAAGAAAACAGGGAGAAACGCAGAAATTGTGGGCAAAAACACAGCCACAAAGTAAAACTAGTCCAGAGTTCAACAGTTGCTAAGAAATTTGCAGTGTGCTGATCCAGGTATATATAAGCACCGATCCCCCACAACAAGGCTAACGAGATCTTTACTGGGCAACCCAGGAAGAAAACGTGTAACCTTCCCACACGAGACTTTACCATTTAACAAAAAAAAAATAGTTGACAACTAAAACTGCAACTGACCTACTCCCCGACGATGGTATAGAAGAAAATAGAGGGTGGTCAAGTTGCGAGCTGCTAAGAGCTGTGAGCCATCGCATATAGTGCATGATCGATGATTGTGCATATACACATATAGCGAAGTAGGAATGGATGGAACGGGCACCACAAAGAGACGAGGAGAAGAAGAAGAGTTGAGATCTTAGGATTTTCTTTGTTGCTGAAGGCATGTCACATACACGCGGATATGTTTAGGTATATATAACACATAGTTTGTGCAGCATCATACACAAAATAATATCCAGAATCTACTCAGGAGGACGACTTCCAATTGGAGACGACTCCGGAGCTGGCCAGAGCCACCTAGGACGGCAGCCAGCACCCGGAAGAAGTCCCTTTTCGAATTGCAGGTGAATTTAGACTGAAAGACTGGGAGATAGCGTCACACCGTCAACATCCCATCGAGATGAAAGTCAATTAAACAAGACAGCAAGTGGCGCCCGCGGGACCTTCTTTCTTAGTAGGCGACACTGCGCGCGGGGCTCGGGGTTTGCACTCTTCGTTTTTCGTTATTTTTTTAGTGTTTCAATCCTCTGTGTAATCTGGCCAAGCAAGGGGCGGTGGTGGTTGGCACATTAGGAGCAGGACGATGCGCTTTGCCGGAAATTGAAACGACAGCCGAGAAGGTGTCATCAAAGCAAAATGGTGCATTTCCTTCTTTTTCTCTTGCCCTTTCTCCTTCCTGTTTGTACATACATATATGAATTGGTGGAGTAGATTGAGGTGCGGTCTTGGCTCTTGATCATTTAGGATCGCCTGAAGAAGAGACCTCGACCAGCAGTTATCGGATGATATTAAATCGCTATGACGGATTGTCCATTGATTATGAGAATCAATTCTCTTAAAGATAAGTCAGTACAGACTAAATGCACACGGGCGGGCTTGGGTGTTAGTTTGTTGGCTAGTTGAATGCCTAGTTGATTGCCACACGACCGCCGAGCTAACTATATACGAACGCGATTGCTGCTGCACACGAGAGTCGTATCTTTAATTTGAGCAGCATGACCCAATGGAGATTTAGGGCTCACGATCTTTCCTTGTGCGATGGGTCCAGGTATTTATTCTGATCTGATTCTGATCTGACTCTTTGCACGTTCACCAATTCTTCTTCACAGTTTGCGCGACAACCGCACAAAAAGTTGTCTGGAGGATCGCGCGGTATCCTCTCATGGATATTTTGATGGTGGTGGTGGATGGACTCGTGTACCATGACCAGGCGCGAGGCGGTGGCTATCCGCGCGTACGTTAAGCCCCGTCCATTCATATCGAATTTCTTGTTTGGCAGCTCTGACGGCTGTTTTTATTGTCAAGGCGCGCGCATATCGTTCCTCATTCGGGGGGCCGCCCGCCAACACCGTGAGCAGCACATCCTGCGGAGGATGGTGAGCTCTATATCGACAAGGTGCACGCACATGCGTCGACTACTTAGAAAAGAGAAATAATTTTAGCACTAGTGGGAGATTGACTAAGCCTAAGCTGGTGACAAAGCAATCCTGAGGCGAGCTAGTTCAAATCATGATATCATTGATAAGCCCACAAGACTCTTCTTGGTCGGCTAAAATTATAAGTAACGAGTCGGTATATAGAGGGCGGCAGGAGGTATTATTATTGCCGTCATCCTCAATCAGCTGGCACTACTAGCGCATTCCGTCAATCAGTCGAAATTCCTCCTTTTTGGTACATGTCCGTCCGTTCGTTTTAAGAGAAAAGGAGCGAGAGGGGAAATCGACAATAAGAAGCGGAAAGCGACACAAATGCGATAAGCAGATAACAACAAAAAACTCATCGAAGAAAACTAATTATTGCGAATTTAATTGCGAAAATGTAAAAAAAGAGAGTGAAGCTGAGAGAGAGGCACAAAGCCATTTTTATGAAGGTCTCGCTGTGGTCAGCTGGAGGAATTTTCAATAGCGTTTTTCTTCACTTTTTTTAACGTTGTTGCTGCTGGTCTAGTGCTGCTGTTTGGTTTGCTGGTTGGCTAGTGCTGAACGAGGTTGCCTGCTGTGTCGCCGATTGCACAATTGATTTCTCCCCGGGTAGGTGAGTCAGATGACGACTACCGACCCGACGACGTACCAAAACACAAGTAAGCAAGTAAGGTAGAGCAGTGCATTATACAGGTGCCTCGAATTGATAAGAATCGATATGCCGAAGCCGCCCCAAAATACACCCTCGAGACCTGATCTGATTGAGATTTACCTGTGCACAGAAACTCTTCTACTGCTCTCTATGGTTATATACATTACCTCTGGGACGAGCGCACAACGTCGATTAACCGTAATTCGAATTGGCTTCGACTTCCTGAATATAGTCGGTATGTATACTACCATTTTATAAAGAAAGAGATTAAAACCTCAAGGGAATCATGACTCTCTCTGCGAATCTATAGGACATGGCACAACGACGCGACTGCGCACACTGTTTATATTGTTATTGTATACACCGCGCGGGCGCGCATGTGTATATTCTGGTGGTGATCTTGGCGGATCGTTTCTTCTCCCTACCGCGCCGTCATCGTCGATCGATCGATCGTCGATCAATGGATCCATAAAATTTTAACCCTACCCCGGAATCGGCCCTCAACCCTCACGGCGGGTGTTCGGCTTAGTGTTGTTGCTGGCCCCCCATCAGAATTGCCCATCATGAGTGATCCCCACGTACATATCGCGACGGGCGCACAGAGAAAACCAAAGTGTGCTGGATTTGATGTATTAAAAGTGGGTATAATGATCGGGGATTTTGTTGTTGCTGGTGGTTGTGGTGGGGGAACACCTTCGATTGCTTAAAGGTTCTGGTAGCCTCCTTAGGGTTCATAATTTTCCTAAATTTTCCCTCGTACACTGGAATTTCATGATTGACTGATTGACTGTGATCAACTGATTGATGGATTATTGTCTCTCCCTCTCTTCTCTGGATATGGTGCGCGGCGCTGGTATATATTTTGCTGGATGGTGTTCGTCATCATCTCATTGTTCAGAAGGATTGTGATTGATCTTTTCGATTTAGTTGCAAGAATAACCGATGGTGTGTAGATAGGTAGGCAGGTAGCTAGGTAGGCAGAGAGACCGGATAAGGGGGAGGTTGAATTGATGAATTGCACGTTTTCGCTTTCTTCACGTAATTTACCATCGATAACTACAAAGTGCAGTAGCGGACTACTGTTATGCAATTTGTACCGTTATTGCAGTCGTTTTATATACCTTCTAGCGTCCTCCAACTCTATACAAAAAAACAATGTCGGTCGCTTGCCCCTTTGGATGTCAAAGAAATCACGTTTCGCGAAATGTTGACAAATTTTCACTTTTTTACGTTTTTTCCTTGTAGCCACCTCTAAGGCTTGTGCGGTCATAGTCTCAGCAACTGTAACTATTTTTTGGAGGGGGTTATATTTGTTATGTTATTTGGTCGGGTACGACGCGCGGTGAGATACAAGAATCAAGAATGCACCTTTAAATAAATTTTATGCAATGATTCATCCAATCACAGGTGTGATTGTCCGCAGATAAGTTGTGATACACCATCAAAGGTGGGTAGAAAATGTGTAAAATGAACAAAAGTAACGTAGCGCATAGCGATAGTGTGGCATGTGTCCACATACACCTGTTCTGTTGTTGTTTTTTGGTTGGGTGTATAAGCGGTCCCAAAAAGCAACAAATTACCGGGCGATGATTACACGATGGCCAACCAAAATTTTCCTCCAATCAACAAACGGAGTAGCGGCAACAATTTGACAAGCGTAATTGAAACTAAACACCTGAGCACTAGTGAGAGTGAGTGTGAAGCTGTCAGTCGACTCCCCCCGCCCGCTATACTATGTTTAATGGACACCCCTTGCCAACCATCATCAAATCCATTTGTCGTGTCTATACCTGTGTTTCGGATTTCACCTCGATTTAAGTTTTACTTTTTGTTGTCTTCGCTGACCACCACCAGGCGCGCTGCTGATTGTCAGTCGCCACCGAAACGCAGAAACAAATATATAAATTATTTTTGGTATGCAGCACAGCCCAAAAGGTGCGTGTGTATGTGTAATTTTCCGGGGGATAGATCGACCCATGTCTAATTTACTACTCGCAGGTAAGCTGCGAGGTGGTCATCGTCGTCGTGTGTCCCATATCTCGAGCATCTATCTTCTCATCGGCTCCTCGGCGGACGGGTACAGAGGAATTTTGACCGAAAGAGTGCAGGAGAACAGCCTCTTGGGGGTTTATTATTACCACATTACCTGGCGGGTTAAGTGCTACCTGGCGGCGGGTGAAGCTGCGGAGGCTGCTGCCACAGGCGGGCACCTATCGAGAGTCTCAAAACTGTTTACAGGTACAAAACCGCTGATTTACGATGATCGGGCGCATTGTGCACTCTGTGCGGCGCTGTGTGTCCCCAAACGCAATTAATTAAAAGGCCTTTTTACACATTTTATTAGCTGTGCTCTCCCCCTCTCTGAGCCTCCTCTGGATCTGGTTGGTTGCGAGCGGCGGTGGTGGTGGCGCTGGTGGTGGCGGTGGTGTTCCGCGCAACGACGACTGTGCCGCCGGAGTGTATGCTGGGAGTTCATAAATCAATCAATAACCACCGTAGTTTATATAGTACACCCAGCACAAAAGAGGCCGCGCTGATTCGCGTTGGCCCTGGTGATTTGACGGGACGGTGGCTACCGTTTGACACCTGCCTTGTTTGTTCTTGGGATATGGTTTTCTGTTTTCGTTGATTAATTGATTGACTTCAGGTATGCGTTGCTGCCGCTGCTGGGTGATGAAGGGATTTGTGCCTCTTTAGTATTTTTTGATAGTTGTTTCAGTTGTGCTGGGTGTGCGCACGGCAGGAGATTGATTGCGTGGGATTTGGGATTGATAATTATAGAAGAAGAAGAAGAAGGACATAAAGGATCCACTAGGCTGAAGTTTAGTTATAGAACTTCTTCTTCTTCGATGGCTCTACAGCCCAATTCGAGCCTTAAGATAAATGTCACTCTCTCCAAAATAATAGTCCTAGTAAAACTCAGTCTCCGTTGTGATGTCATATTCTTCTCTTGACACATGAGGATCAATTCAAAGGAAAAAAATATGAATTGCATACCACTACACAAATATCGTGTCTTCTTTTAAATGTATGTATATATACCTGAAGTGTCTTTTCCATTGTCCTTTTTTAAACAAACAATTGACTTGATAAATGTCAATCCTATTATTTCTCTACTTTTCAGCTTGAGCAACCCCTATTTATATTGTATGGGATGATTGGCTTTATGCTATTTTTTTCTCTACCCTCAATCCACACGAGACAATACCCCCTCGCAATATATGTGAGAGCGAATGATAATAACACGACGATCGGCATATGTCTTTTTTGTACACTTAAGTGAACAACAGCGCCGTCTGTAGAGAGTGGCATAAGGCGACATACCAAACAGAGCACAATTGGGAAGGGGAGAGGGAAAAAATCAAAACGGCATTTTACACAAAGGGCATAATTGTAAGTGCCCGGTAAGTACTGAGGGGGTACGCCAGGTAATAATTTATGTTTGTGTATACACCGAGAAGCGAGCAATGGGAAAAAGGACTTTTTAATAAACTGATCCTTCTTGCTCACATGATCCTCGATCCCTTGTGTTATAGGTGTTATAGGCCTTCTCTAGATTTTTGGTTTATGGTTTTTGTTGTTGTTATTATTTATGTTTACATCCCCAAAGATCTTTGAATTTAGCAACGCCGCGATACACAAGGGAGGTTGTGTAATGAAATTTGAATTGAATTGTTTAGAATGGCATACATTTTGTAGAGAGGACTAGAGAGAGAAAAGGGTCGATTGAAGTGCTACAGCTCGCGTGAAACATAGGCTGGCAAAGATACGGTCCATCTGTGAGAAGCATTTATTGATAGCAAATTGCGGCCAACATTTTTCTCGATTTTTCGGCCATTTTTTTTCATATTTCCAATGAAATAGCAATGCCCGCACAAAAAACAACGATTAGCACAATTCTTCGAGAATATTTTAGGACCAAAATCGTTTCTGTAGGTGTTAATGGCTATTAGCTAATTAAATTCGACAAAAACGTTTTTTTTTCTAATTTGACCTGGCCTTTATACATATTACAACAGCTATAAAAGAATGTGTATGTTTGCTTTTCTATCCGGATATTTGAACAATCTATAGTTCCCCATATACATATAAGAGGGGAAGATAAGTTTACACGGACATGTATTACCTAATCAAGCATAACCATGAGTAAAAGCAACTCAAAAATAAATAAGTAATAATTTTCAATTACAAACTGTGAAACCAGCAAACTAACGAAAAAAAACACAAATCAAGGAAAATAAAAGTGTGAGAAATTCTTCTTAACCACAAACCCAGAAGCCAAAGGAGAACATTAACGATCCTCCTTGTTATTTTTTTTGTATATGCATATATATGTATAAAGATACAAGCAAAAAACCGAAGAAAAAAACGAATTTACACGAGATTCCCAAAGGAAAATCCTTTAATTGACCGCAAGATCAATTAATAGAAGTCCGATGAGTGTGTGTTTCCCTGAGATCTGGGATTACACCTTGAATTACCATCGGAACATATATGCAAAGCACATAAAAAATAGCGCACACAAAACTCTCCACGGTCTTGTTGTTGTTGTTAATGAAAGAGAAAATAATAAAAGGGTAATGGATTTACCTGTATAGAGGTATTTATAACAGCAGGAAATGAAAGGGAGCTGCAGCAACAACATAGATAAGGTAACACGGGTTGCCGGCGGGGGGTGGGGGTGATATCACAAAGCGGTCCCACAGATGATATGATGACAGGAAAACGATGACAACAGCATGCTTTCCAATGGTCTTTCATTTTTTTTTGTACCGAACTTAACCTGTTCAGTGCGCTCCTCTCACACGGGGAGACACTCTGTTAATAAGAAGACAGCAAGACCCCCATCACACCGCCCGAACACACGGCGACAAGAATGCCAGTGATAATATGCAAAAGCCATCAAAGAATTGAAATCCGATTCTGATGGGAATCCATCGTAAAGTGTTTCACTTCACCTCTTCCTATATGTATGTATATATATGTTTACATTTACAACGGCGTAGAGTAACAAGGATTCAAGCAGATTCGCTCTTGAGGTTTCTACACTGTGTCGGAAGAATTCCTTTTAAATATCCGATCTGGGAAAGAAGTTTTTCTTCAATCTTCGTTGTTTTTTAAATTAATGTTTTCTTAATTGCTTGAGGTTTTAAGTTTCATTGTACGAAGAGAGAGGGGGGGGGGGGCGAGAGAAAGAGGGGACGAGAGAGAGGGCGAGAGAAAGAGGGCAAACGATACCTACTCTCACTGACTTCTCTAATCTAACTCAATCAACAAGGCACGGCATTAAAATCATTACCGATTTATCCCGAAACGCTGATGGCTCTTCGGGCAAGGATCGATGAGCCAGTACTGATAGCCTCCGGCACAAAAAAAGGAGAGGACCAGGGAGGGCAGCAAAAGGAAAGAAGTTTTCAAGATCAGCCATAGAGTCACAGAGATTTCTATTACAAGAAACGTTTTACTTTAAGAAGTAACTGGCTCATCGATCCTTGCCCGAAGAGCCATCAGCGTTTCGGGATAAATCGGTAATGATTTTAATGCCGTGCCTTGTTGATTGAGTTAGATTAGAGAAGTCAGTGAGAGTAGGTATCGTTTGCCCTCTTTCTCTCGCCCTCTCTCTCGTCCCCTCTTTCTCTCGCCCCCCCCCCTCTCTCTTCGTACAATGAAACTTAAAACCTCAAGCAATTAAGAAAACATTAATTTAAAAAACAATGAAGATTGAAGAAAAACTCTAAGGAGTCCGCACCATAAAAAACGGAAATAAACAGCCATTTTGAGAATCCCTTCTTTTATGGTGCGGACCATACTTCTGAATTTGCTGTACTTGCCTGTGTAGGCTTTATATGTATACTAATACCATCTTAAATAAATTTCCAATAGTAAAAAACATAACAACAAAAAACCATAAAACAAAATCGTAAAAAATTACGAGATAAATCCTAACGAAATTGAATATGGCGGTGGGAGCAGAGTGAGGCCGCAGGTTCGCATTTTTGTGGCAGAAAATAAAATCAACTAAGACAGCAGCGCCATAACTCAAAAGACGATGGAAATATTTGCGGACCCTTCTTGACTTCTTTCTTCAACACCCACACGCGATTTTACTACCCTCTATTGTTGTAGGGTTTGCGCTCTGTGTGTTATCATTTATCTTTTATCTGGCCTATTTTTTACACGCATATAAACTAAGAACAAAAATCAAAATTCATGCTTATTACTTCTAAGGACAACGACAGAAAAAGGAAGAAGAAAAGTTGATTTTGTATAACACAAAAATATCATAAAAAAGGACACGGGCAAAAAGGACCAAGATTTATACGAGGTTTTAAAATAAATAAAGAGAGAAGAAAGGGTTGCAATCACAAATTTATTGCGCTATCTTTTTTTGGATTGACCGGATGGGGATTTGTGTGTTGGGTGGATGGGGCGAGGGTGGACGATGTATTTTTCCAATGCCATCCACTTACTTCATTCTATGAAGAATCTTGTTAAGGATTTTTTTTTATTTCAATGGGAGATGATAATCTTTGCTAAAAAACTGTAGGTTCCCTTCTTAATATAGTTTTGTGTGGTTGTAGGACCGCTTCGATGTCTAAAGCTAATCCTGTCGAGCTTAGGAAGCTTATCGATGATCTAAATATTCAGAGTCTGGAGATCTCTTTTGAGTCTAATTTCATTTTCGTCCTTGCATCTGGGTGAAAGAAAGTGTGTGTGTGGTGTGCTCATTCCACCTGCGATTCTGTCTAAAGCTCCGTGTTTTTTCGCTTTTTTGAAAATATACTCGCGTGTATAATTCTGCACCAAAAAGGATAATGGAAAGGAGAACAAAAAATCTCTCATCTTTGTTAAGATGATTTAAATACACAAGAGGAAAGGGATGAGGTCACAAAAGAACAAGCCCCCCGTTCCCTCTGCAAACCCACCCACAACCCAACCATCGTGCTCGATACACTTTTTATTGTTGCTATATATGTATATGTACATACACGCTGTTTTACCATCTTCATAAATTTTTTAACTTTTAAACAAGAATTTTCCTCGAATGAGAAATTTTTTTTATCTTCCGCCAACCCATCTGTAGTATGAGAGACTTCAAAGCATGTATTACCGCCCCACCCAAGAGAACTTTAGAGTAAAACAAAAACAGGGAAGAAACAACACTTCTCCCTCCCCTCCCCCTCCCCCACTCTTGATCAGCCTTTCGGATCTTCCGCCTCTTTTTATTTATTTTCTCTATTTTTATTTTTTTCATTTTTTGGCGTTTGTTTCTTTTTTTTCTTTCTCGAGGTGGTCTCACAGTTGAGGAGTGAACATAGAACAAGGATACCAAGAGTGTATTTATATATAGACATGTGTACAAAAGACATACACACATATATATATATGCAAGAGGCAAAAACAATACAATATTTTCCTTGATGTTTAAAAGAAAAGCGTAAAAAAATTTTTTCATCCCAACCAATTTTGGCCCAGTTTCCCCTCCACTCCCCTCCACCCTCCCAGTGGAAAATCTGCAAATACTTCGTTTAGTAATTTTTTTTTATTTTTTGTTTATGGCTTAAAAAATACCGAAAAAAATCAAAGTAAACAAAAAATAAAGGAAATGTCCTTTTTAGTTGTTGTTGTAGTTTTTGCTTATTTTAAGGATTTCTCCACATATATGTAGCATCAAAGATGAACTCTACAAAAGCATTACTATTCAGGCAGCAGCAGAATGCAAAATATACCCAAGGTAGATGCAAGTAAATTTTCTTCCTGGTGGATTTCCATACATTTATGTATGTATATATATACATACATATATTATATAAATATGCAGAAGTATACATATATATAAATATGAAGTGAATGGCACAAGGGCTTGAGGGGGTAGATTCAATGTCGTATAGTCACCACCCTCTTTACTCTCCACTTCATCCCCACAAAAACGCCACCTTCTTCCTTATCAGAGAGTATCAACAACCATCCAAAAGAGCCCCGGCTCCACACACAATTTTCATGGTGTGTGCGCGCAACCAAAAGTGAGCCCAGAGTGGATACACTACACTATACTGTACCCGGGTGGGTATCCACACCCGAAATGAAAGGCATCCATGCACCGCCCCAGATTTTTTGGTCCCAGTGTTCTAAGCCAATGAGCCATCAGCTATGGGCGTCTCGACGCCCGACACCAGTCAGGAGGTATCATCATCATCATCGTCGTTATGCTGTAAGAGAGCGCCGCCGTTCAGTTTGTTGTTGTTGCTACTTGCTGTCGGTGCTGCTGCCCTACTGCTGCTTCTGTTGATGTAATCACTTCCATTAGAACTATATACACTCAAACATACAACGGGGATATATGGTCCCTTAACAATTTTCCTGCATATACACATATACGTTCGTTCATTCATTCATTCATTCGTTCATTGAGAGTGGTGGATGGTTATTCCTCAGGACATGGGGCGGGGGGGGGGGGGTATCTTGGATGTGGAGTACTGTCCGTAGTTTGTGTCTTCGGTCCAGCGTTGTAGCTGCTCTCGTGCACATCCAGGACCTTTCTTCTATCACCTGCGAGAAGCAAGAGAAAGATAAACTGAGAGATAGAGAGAGAGAGCGAGAAAGAGGGATGTGAAATTTTCCGTGGTTTATAGAGAATCAAAAACTTATGCTTTAGAGAAAAATTTGTTGTTGTTGTTCTTGGCCTTACCTCGCTAAGCCTTGTGTGTATGCTGCGCCATCTACACCTATATATAGATAGATACAATATGGAAGCGTGTATACTAAACTTATTTTCATCTGTTGAGGAGGAAAATCTACAAGACGGACAACAACGACGCAGAAGCAGAAACTCCAGAATGTCTTCACCTTATTATCCTTATCCCCACCACCATTCAGAATTTGGTGTACACGTTTTTCTTTTTTGATGGCGGTGGGTTTGTGGAGGGGGGGGGGGCAGCTGAGAGGTTATTATTGTATGGTAGAGACTCTTGAAAGTCTATTTTAGGTCAGATTATGGCGGAGATATGCTCCACGTGAAATTTCTGTTGTGCCTTTTATTTTTTGCCCTCTCCCCTCTTCCATCACCCAAATTATACTGATCTTCTTGTATATACATATGTTTATAATGGTGTGTGTCTTGTTTTATTTTTGCCTCTTTATACAAAATTCTTCATGGCAAAAGTGTCACACGCTCTAAGCATAAAAGTCTTAAGATTTTCGGTTCCTGCGCCAAGAATTGGGGAGCAGCAGCGATGATCATCACCATATCATATCAAAAGGGATTATCTATGCTTGCCTATAGCGGTAAGAGCGAGAAACATTCCCATCATCCGCCCTGGAATGTTCTCGCCAACCATATAACCGTGCATATTATGTATGTATATATAGCACGAGAATTATTATTAGGCTTCTTGAGATTTTTGCATATATAAAGCTCTGGGGGGAGGGGGGTGTTAGGATTTGGATTTGATAATTTTCAAGAAGAAAGGAAGGATAAAACTTTAATTAGGTAAGGATATATGGAAGAAAGAGCCGTTGTAGAAAGAAATATACTACCGCGCGCGATACCAGACAAGCAAGGTTGGCGGAATGGAGAAGAACTTGTTGAAGTTTTTTTATATTCCTTTACCCTTCCTCCTCCCCCCTCGTTCAAGGATAATTTCCACATTTCAAC
Organism: Thereva unica; assembly: GCA_949987705.1. Taxonomy (NCBI): domain Eukaryota; kingdom Metazoa; phylum Arthropoda; class Insecta; order Diptera; family Therevidae; genus Thereva; species Thereva unica. The sequence goes on from OX465286.1 coordinate 2,221,785, forward strand.
TTTGAAGCTTTATTGAGCTCCTATATAAAAATTTGTTTTATCATTAAAATTTTGACAACTCCGCGAACTTTTCAACTGACCAAATTCCTTTGTACTGTGGGTAGATCATTTAAACTTAATCTACTAAGCTACAAAGTTGAGACTCTACTCTAATAGCACGCCTCGATGGCACCAGAAACAGGCCGCTACAGGCACGTGTACCAATACAAGACGCATGGAATATAAAACGAAGCACGGGCTACACTTTTTTGAAACCAAGCAAGGTCAAGCAGCATTTGACGTTATTGGTACTCAGTTGGGGGACGCCTGGGGCAAGGCGTTATACGCATCTTGTGGGCCTTATAGGGCAATCTACAGGGGCCCCACATGAGACAAAGGGGCCCTATCTGCATCCATTCAAAAAAATTCCTAATCGGTTTTTCGTAATCCATGTGAGGTTAATATTCGTAATAAATGATGAATCTTTGTCATAAATGCATGCGTATCCGTCGAGGCTTATAATACAAAAAATTAACAAGTAACCAGCGTAAATGATCAAAAACTTTTCAACTATCTCCGAACACACACACAACCTCTCCAAGCCCCCTCCGCTGTTCGAGAAACGCAAGATATAGTATGGAGATACAGATAGTGTAAAGTTGAGGAGATATAGGATAGGTTGTTGGGGTATATCGATGGCCAGAAAGTAGATACATATATCTAATGTCAGCATCATGACTGAAGGAGATCTTCATTTCATCTTCTTCTTTTTTTGTTTGTTTATAGTGAATGTTGACTCAACTGTGACATATCAAGAAAAAAGCTGAGAGATATCATCTATCTACCACCCGCTGCCCCACAAGCTAGATCACCTTGACGATTATTTCCCGTTGTTTTAACGCATTATCATCGTTATCAATATTATCAACAACATCATTGATTTTATATTTAAGCAAAGTCGTTGTCTGTTGAGCTCCTCATAATCATCCTCAATTTCAACAACTCTAGCAATTATACAACTATATTTTCGTTGATATACATTCACCATTAACAACACCAACAACAAAAATAATGAAAAAAAAGCAAAAATTTTATATTCTAAAATTCCCGCCCAAACTCTTATATTCTGTCATGCACGGAGGATGCTCTGCAAGGATTCATCTCTCAGAGGGAGGCAAAAATCTGAAAGGATAAACAAAGGCTTTTGGTGGTGTTTTCTGGTAGATATTGTTGTTGTTGCTGATATTATTGTCTACCCTCCAATCTCAGGCGTCTTCTTGCTTAGAGCCGTGAATATGCTGGTGTGTGGTTTGTGTAATACACGTTAAATCCCGAGCATCTCAAAATCTTTTCGAGATGATATGATGTGGTTGGCTACACCACCCCATTTTTATTGCTTGACCTAACAGAGATAGATCGAATAAGAAAGAGAGAGAAAGAGAGAATGAGGGCGAGTGCAAGACAGAGATTGATAGTGCATCTATCGGTCTCTCTCTCTGGGAAATCTTTGGGGGCTTCTTGTGTGGATGATTGTAGAGTCCACCTATTTTTCCACCACCACTACCTTTACACAGCCACACATATAAACCAGGGGAGGAAAATTCGAATACATTATCGCAGGATGTGTGTGCATGTAATCATATATTTAGAGAATTCAACAAGAGTGCAACTGTAAAGAAAATCCCCCGAACACAAAACCACCACCCCTTTTGTGAAAACACAGAGAGGAGGCCCAACAGAAGCAGCGGGGAAATCCGAATTTTCTTCTTATTTTTTTTTTGTTGGTTGGTATACCGTTTGGATCCGTTAATTTACAGTTATATGTGTATAAATGCAATGGCGCCCTCCTGTACTCTAATAGTATATTCCTTTTTGGGGTAGTACGTACTTACTTACGTACTACTGATGTGCGCCCCGTTCCCATATTCCGAGGGTTGTTGCTGGGGGTTTGCTGTGGGTACTACTATTGGTGCTGTGTCGTCCGTCGTTGTAGTTGTTATTGTAGCTGTGCTTGCTGCCGCTGCTGCTGTCGCTGCTCTCTGTATGACTGCTGGCTGGCTGCTGCTGCTATTGCCGCGCGCTACTACATGTTATCCCTGTATATATATAGTGTGTATATTGAGCTTCTGCTGCCGGAGGCTCTTGCCGTTTCTTCTTCTATATTACGGCAGCAGCGGTGAAACACGGCGGCGGCATATTCGCGATATATTTTTTTACCCCCGATAGTAACAATCGAGGTGCAAACACGCTTATATCTCGGTGATCGCATACACAAAATATCCAACAAGAGTCCTCTCGTCTCTACTGATAACAAACCAAAAACAAGAAGAAAAAAAACCAAAAAAATATCGCGCGTCGTTGATTAAAAAAAATCCTTATTGCTGAATTTTTTGAGCAACAATAAAAGAATAATAATAAACAAATTCTTCGTGTTTTTCGCGTGTTTTCTCACCTACTTCAATTTTCTTCTTCCGCTGTGTTTTTCAAAGGATTTTATATTATCCTTATTTTGGTTGGATTAATTTTTAAGCATATCCTTGCACACGATCGGAGAATGTTTTTGTGCTTTACGCAATTTTTTTAGTGGGATGTGTGTGAATTGTAGTAGTTTTCCCGGTTAATCTCACCTTCGATAGTGTAAAGTAGCTTAAAAGGCTCAATTTTAACGTTCATAATAGAAATTTCACGTGAACGTGAGATTTGATTTATAAAAAACAATTAAGCAGTTTTAAAATAACAAAAATTTTTTTGGCGGAAATAAAAGAAAATGTGACAAGAAAAAATTATTTAAATTTTTTTGTTTGTTTTTTGTTTTGTTTTTTAATAAAAAAAATAAAGTGTCTTTTACTGTGTGTTTTTTATGTGACTTACATTTCTCTAGTCATTTAATAGTCTTTTCTTATTAAATTTTTTTTAGTTATCCTTAAAAAACAAAAAAAACTTTTTATCTAATAAAAAAGAAAAAACAAAAAAAAAATAATATATAACAGAATTTTCCAAGTGTGTTTTTTTATATTATATATATTTTTAGTGCGTGTTACCGGATGGAGAAAACTACTATTACTTTTTTATATATATAAACGAGTCCTTTTCGAAAAAAGAAACAAAAAAAATTAAATTAAAAAATCTTAAATAAATATAAACAAAATAATGGTTTCCTTAGTAAATTCGAAATATTTAAAAGATTATTTTAGAACACATTTTGCACAAATATAAAAAAATGTTTTTGTGATTTCCTTGAAATTATTACTAACTAATAATAATAAAAAGTGTGTCTGTGTGTGTTATTTATGTTAATGAAGTGCTTAAATAAAAATATAAATAAATAAACTTATTCCCTTTCTTTGTACATAAAACAAAAATATTTATACATATATATGTATATAAATAAAAAAAATAGATATTAATTAGTAATATATATAAAAACTTAGTGCTAATATTATTTAAAATATAATATTAAAATATAAAACAAAAAAAAATAAACCAAGAGATGTGCAATATTTATAAATAACTAATTTTATTAATACCAAAATAACAAAAAAAGGGAATTATATAAAAAAAGATAAAAAACAAATCCCCTAAAAATTTTAAAACTACTAAAAAAAATATTTATTAATTCAAAAAATTTTCAAAATAAAAAACACAAAAAAGAAAATCGAGAGAACAAAATACACTATATATAAAAATTTAAAATACACAAAAAAGTGAAATTAAAAAAATGAGTTTTATCGTGTGTAAAATAAATAAATAAATATATTATTAAAAAAAAAAAATAATAATAAAGAAAGTGAATGTTTTAAAAAAATATAAAATTATTAAAAAAAAAATTAAAAATTAAAAAAACATGGATTTATCAACAGCATATCGTTACAATCAAAATATGATGGAATATTACACCTGTAAGATAAAAACTACTACCAAAAATATTTTTATTTAATTTTTTATTTTATGGCGAGATTTTTGTTGTGTGTTTTAATTTTTTCTTATAAGCAACAGAATAACAAATGACGAGATATAAAAATTTTGATATCCTCTAAAACTTTTATTTATTTTAGTATTTAATTTATTTTTGTTGTTAAATTTACCTAAAAATACATAAATAATATAAAAACAAAATTCACTTGGACTCGTTTGTAGTTTTCTGTTGTTAAAAAAACCACCTATCCGTTTTTTTTGTTTTTTCTTTTAATTTAGGTAGAATTAGTTTCGATTTTTCTTTTTCATAATATTTATTTGTTAATATTGCAAATTGTGTTTTTTTAAATTGATTAAAGAGTTGGATACACTAACTCTCCTCCAATTTCAAAAGTGTGACCAGGTATAAACTTTTGGCGCTTACACTTCTTTTAATTTTTAGTTTCTACGTGACTTCTCACGCTTCTTTCTATTTTACTTCGCTTCTATGTTTTACTACTTTTCCTTAAACATAGTTCTTCACACACTTGTGATTACTTTGGAACTTGTGACTGTATTTTTAAGAATACACTAGGGTTAACTTCATCATCAAAGTCCGATCGGTTCGGGCTCTTTTGCAGATAGCTGGTGTATACCCGCATAGCAGGCTCAGGACAGACGAATTCAATGTTAGAGCCCTGTTTATCCAGGGCGTCCCACTGACCCTACCCCTAGACAGATCGTCGTTGAGCTTATTCATCTGCAAAGGATTGGCACTGTGAGGTTATCCCTGCTATGCAGGGCACCCATATGTACTTCTCCCAAGCCGTGACGTTGATCGACACCATAGAAGAAGTACCCCAAGCCCTACAAAAAGGAGTAAGAGATGGATCGATTAACACCTCGGGGTGTATCTTTGATAGGTCAGTGAAAGTATTAGCCAAGCTCTAGAAGGAGTAGCGAAAACCTTTTAAGAAGGTTTTACGAAAAAATAATTTATTGGTTTGACGGTATAGGAGGGGGTATGCATGCCTTTACGGGTAAAAACACAGCGAATTTTTTCGAGGTTTTTAATTGAGTGTCGATTACACTGTCAAAAGAAGTTCGCGTATTATCTGATTGGAAGGGAAGACGTTCTGATGACTAAGGACACGAAACAGAATATGAAGAAATTTTAGATAAAGATATTCAAAGAAATAGTAAGCGCCTTTCATTGTTGAGACAGTACTGCTAGCGTCCTCTGTTGGGGAAAAAAGAAAAAAATTAGTAAAACAAATAGTAGCCCTCATGAAGAGGACTACACTAAAAATATTGAATATATTTATATGTTGTATATGCATATGTTTTAATCAATGTATATGAATGCTTCACTTGCCAAATAATAGTCATTTAGAGTTAATACAGAGCAATCTGTTTTGAATATGTACCGATAAGAGTAAACAAAGTATTTTGATATCAAGACTTAATAAAATTCAAAAGTGTTAGTATAGGATTTGGCAATTGAAGCATATAAAATAAAAAAATCTTAAGATCAAACCTTGTTGATAAAAATTACCCATGATGATTGTTGATGGTCGACTGTTGATTGATGAATGATGAATGACGAATAATCTGTTGATGTGGTGATATTAAGTTAATTTCACAAATGTTGATTGATGGGGGTTTCAAGAGAGGAAAGGCTACAATCTGCAAGGCAATAGTTAAAAGAAGAAAATTTAAATAAAAAATTAAATCTCTAATGACTAGCCGAATGATGACGATGATTGTTGGACAATATTGTTTTTCATATAGTTCTCCTCAGTTAAAGCTTACTAATCATTTGTTTGCAGCAAAGTTAGTTTCAGAAAGTTCATCAATATCAATATCGGTTTTCTAGTTCAGCATTTTTTTCGTAGTTCTTTAGCTCCATATTTCGATAGTTCGTGTTTAAATTGTTGTTCGTTTTCTATTTTATAGTTCAATTTATTAAACATAATGTTAAGTAGTTAAATAAATTTTATGTAAAAAAGTAAAAAGGGTGGGTAGACACACAAATCCTAAAAATCGAATCTAAAAACAACGAGGACAGGACCTAAAATTAAACTAAACAAATAAGCTAGGCCCTAGGTAATACAAGAGAAGACAAAACAAGATGAGCCAATATTTTTCAAGTGAGGGTCTGAGTGTGCCATAAACAGAGTAAAACAATTCGCTTTAAACTGTTTAATATTGGCTAGTGTTATTTAAGTCACTTAAAATTAAGGTGGGCTCCCAATGCATCCGCTCCGTTAAAATTCGAAGTTTGCTTAGAACTTATATGGCAGTGAGAAAAGGTGGTTTCAATCGGAGCAGATGCATTGGGATACCGGCTTTAGAGCTAATCTACCTAAAATGTGTTGTGATAATTCTAACGTTTCGTTATTATTCATTTTCTGCATTTCTTTATTTTCCTTCAGTTGATGATGTCTCTGCAATGATGTCCATTTTATTTACTATATGGATTCTCTTGTATTTATTTCTTCAATTGACTCTCCTCCATCTTCATTTTCTTAAATTAAATCTAATACCTAATGTCAAAGGGCGAAAATAACAAGTAAATACATCTAGCGTAGCTCCACATATCGTTTCGCTAGGCATTCGAAGCAAGCGCAGCTTCAGGCTACACCCTCAATGTGGCCGAAAGTCCATAAGCTGACACTGCCTGGACCCATTCAATACCTAATAAAAATATTGAATGTGCGGTTCGTCCCATGATCGGGGAAGAATAGCATCGGTTCATTGAAAGTGTTGCCTGTAGCAAATTAGTGTTCACAATTTGATCAGACAAATTTCCATGAATAAACCTACTTAAATATCTAGAAGATCACCCAGTGACATCCTAACAAGATTGACACTTCATAAAGACGACCCTTCGCTAGTTTCATTTCCCCGTTTCTGTGCCAGCTCACAGTTGGCTAGCCCACAACCCTACCACAGTTGCCTGTGTCCCCACAAATTTGATCTGTTAGTGCGAGGTAGACGATATGTCAGCATCAATCTTATCTAAACTAATAAGCCTTGCATAAGAAAAGGTGTCCGCTCCCGAAGGGGACTCCGATCCTATGACTTCACTTCGGCCCCTAGCACTCACAGTTGCCTGCAAGTTGCGAACCAGGCTGAACTCCACTAAGCTCGACCCCTCACAAACGAGTCAAAGCCCCGGGACAATGAAACGATGGTGTGACCATCCAGTATCAGGCAGGTAAGTGACACCCGAATATCGCGCCACTCGATAAACAGATGGCAGCTTCCATACCCACTAAAGAGATTGCTAAAAATCGGGGGAGACCCGTGACTTGAGCCGCCTGGCAACTGCAGCTAAGCAGCTGTCCGCTAATGTTGGCCAAAGCTACTACTACCCTGGAAGAAATGTTTATATAGCTTACTTGCTAAAAACGATACGCCCTACAGTCTACATAAACTCAACTCCCGATCTAAGTGTCTAGCATAAAAAAGAAAATAGGGGTACTCACCACCTTTCCGACTCTCTCGAAACCCAAAAATTCACACTAAAGTTACACTTCACTAATTTCACACTATCTGAAAAGAGAATAAAAAAATTTGCAGTTAGTAAAATTTAAAATAGCATCAAAGTAGCATGAGCAGAGTTGGCTCAACGAAATTGAATCTACAAAAGCTAGTTTACAGTAGCAATATCCAAGGGTCTAACCAATTCAATCAATCTGTGCACAAGCTGGAGCCCACGCGAAGTAGCAAGTCAGCCAGTGACAGCAATAAAAAAATAAACTAAAATAAATAAAATAATAGAATAAACTTACCACACACTTCCTAGACATCCACCATAAAGCAGTCCGATATGTTATCTGATGATAAGAGTCCAGATTATCCAATCCAGTCCATAGTGCAGATTATCCAATCCAGTCCACAATCCAGATTATCCAATCCAGGGTATGTACCATAATATGTCCGATATGTTATCCAATGATCCAACGACGATCCAATCCAGGTTGTCCACCATAAAGCTGTCCGATATATTATCCAATAATCCAACGACGATATCAACGATTACCCAATCCAGGGTGTCCTTGGCCAGATCCTTGTTAAAAAACACTACGCGACACTCCCGTATCCACACTAACCGTTAAAAACGAACCCGAGACAAAAAGAAAAATTATGAAGAACGATTTGCCCGCACTTTTCTTCTTGCACACTTACACCACAAATCTTACAGTTGGAGATCAGAACAGTGGGAATAGATGGTTAAAGATGAGAATTGCACATTAGGCAATGATATTTTCAAAAATAAATAAAAAAATCTAATAATGTACTAAGCTAACAACGAAGTAAATCGACGATCCGCTGCGCTGAGTTTGGTCTAAAGTCTACCTAAAGTCAAGATAAAGTCTAGCCAGCACTAAACTAAAATGGAGTGATTTGACTGAATTGAAGAACTGCAGCAATGGCGATACGTTAGATAACCATAACTAAGTTCCTGCAGAAATCATCCAAACCACAAAAGGCTACGCATGCAGTAATCAAATTATTGTACTCACCGCCCACCCCCCTTGATCTCATGGAAGCGTTGAGCTGAAAGGCAAAAGTTAGCACTAAAAGCACTCCCGAATAATCTACCCTATTCAAAAAAAAATCGAGGCGTGTGGATATTATTTTAAACGAAACGAGAGCGTTCTGGAAGTAGAAAAAAGCATAAACAGTAATTAGTAAGGGCTGTTCAGAAAGTTAGTATCGCTTAAAGTGTAATACTATCGAAAGTGTTTAGTTCCATTAAAAGGGTTTATTACCGTTAAAAGTGTTTATTACTTACTTTTTATATTTTTTTACAAAGTGCATTTCCTAAATGTATCCATCGATGTATCGTAGAATTGTCTACAATAACCTCCTTGTCCTTTAAAAGAATCAAAAAACAAAACTCAAGCTTAATCCACAGAAACGAAACTTTGACGTTCTTACCTTGTTAACGTACCTGCTGCTCAGCTCCTAAATCGTCCAAAAAAATATATTGATGATAATAATTCAATCCTAGGATCGTGTTGAGTCGTTCTTCATCCGAAAAGAAGTCATCTGGAAGTCGCCAGATGAAGTAACCAACAACGCAATTGATCCTGTCCTTATAGACGCACGCCACCAATCCAATGTGCTTGGTGTGAGACCATACAGCAACACAAATATAGACTCTGATCACTTCTTAATAGGAAAGAAAATTAAGACCAGGATATCTGCAATGAAAACAAGAAGATGAAACAGAGACAGAAAATCTATCGTGGCAGGATTGCAGGAAGAGCAAACCAGGGCTGACTATGAGAACCTATTCCACGAAAGAAAAAATTAAATTGGTCGAAACACACATGAGAGCTTGAACGACCAATGGAACGACACAAAAAGAGCACTAAAAGGAACAGAAGAAGGTGTTCGAAGATTCTTGCAAACCAGGACGAAGAGTAAAGTGCTTTGATTAAGAATGCGCCCAGGTGAAAATGGAGAAAAGCCGAGTGTACAAAGTCATGCTAAATAGACACCGAACAAGGAACTCTGAAGAGGAGAAGAAAAGATTGGAATTGGAATGATGGTGAATTATTCCCACCCCTCAGAACAAGTAAAGGATTAAGGCAAAGCGACACAATCTCCTGCTTGTTATTCAACGTGGCCCTAGAAAAAGGAGTAAGAGATGGATCGATTAACAATATTAGCCTTTGCCGACGATATTGCTATCTTTGGAAGCAAGCCGCAAAAAATCGGGTTGGAGATAAACGAACACAAAACAAAGTATATGTGCACAAAACACGCCACAGGTAGCAGACAAAACATGACGATAGACACCTACTATATAGAAGCAGTAAATGAGTTTGCATACCTAGGCACGATTATACCAAAAGGTAATGATACCCGAAGATAATACTGGGGGAAGTACGGCCTAAGAAAAGAATATAGATGACGTCGAGGATGAATAAGAAACTGGAAAAGACGGGCCAGAGATAGAGAATCATGGTTCGCGTCGCTGCAGGATGCCAAGGCCAACAATAGGCTGTGGAGCTGCTGATGATGATGAATTGTTTATTAACATTAGCCAGTTGTTAAATAAATAATGGACAACAAATATTAGGCATTTGGTTCTACTTAAAAAAGTACCCTTTTGCTTATATTGATTATTATAAGGTCGGAGAAGCCGGTGCTCGAACGTCAAGGATTCACTTGTGCAAATTGACCGTCTAAACCGCCCTTAAGGTCTCTTCTTTACCCCAAATATATAAACGATAAATAAATTCAAAAAATCAAATTTTAAAGCACCTGCCATTTTGAAAATTTGCTATTAAAAAGAAGAAAATACTTGCCAATTTTTTTTTAATAAAATACGCGTCAATTAACACAGTAACACTTTTAAACTAAGTAATAAATCAATAATCACTTATTAAAGAACAATTAATTTCAATTATTGCACCTTTATATGCGATTTAAATAGGTTAAATTAAATTTTTTCTAGCGCGACATTTTCACTGATCTTTCCCATTTGAAAAATTAAATAATTTCCATCTGTCAAAAAATATTCTGTAGTAGTAGCGAGAATTGAAATTGATAAATATACATACTTTCCAACTTTCGGATCTAGATGGCGCGCGGGATTATTGATTGTTTTAAAAGTTTATTTTATTGATAATTATTAATTTAATTAATAAAAATATGGTTAAATTATGTTATTTAGTAATTAAAAATATTATACAACATATAAAAAATAAGTATTCGATATTAATATGCGTAATAACAATAATTGAAAATGTGTAGTAATCGACCGAAAAAATGAGTTTTGAACGTTACGATTCTTATGCATTTTTTTGAGATTTCGTGAATTGAAATTTTTAGCTTTTTCGTGATTTCTTTAATTTAATTAGTTAATTTAACTTATTTCGGGTTAATTTCATTGAATTAATGTATTTTATAATGTTTGGTAGTATTTTCTTTGTTTTGGGGATATATTGTGGAGCTTAAAACTAGTGGCTTGTCGTTTAGACTGCCTGCTCGAGCAGGGACTCCTCGAACAATGATGTCCTGCTCCTCACAATGATATCCTGCTCCTCACAACGATATCCTGCTTCACAGAGGACGTGGAGAGTAGACTCGCCCTTCTCCAGGCAAAGCCTGCAGGTGGGTCCTCCGCCTTTGCTATCCTCCATAAACCGACCGTTGAATCTACTCATATGCAAAGGATTGGCACTATGAGGCTATCCCTGCTATGCAGGGCACCCATATGTACTTCTCCCAAGTCGTGAGGTTGATCGGCATTCAGATCTTCGACTCGCAGATTTTGTGCATTAATCACATACATAGGGTAATATTAGTATTTCTCGAACTCTCCTGCAACATATAAGAACTCAGAGGCAGGGTTCAACGTCCTTAACACTCCACTCCGCCCGACTCCTCATAACTTCAACTAGAACAAGAGAATACAGAGCCTATTTTTTAGATTCTTATAACACGCTACCTATCTGCCATACACCAAGAGAGCGAGACTCGTCATTTCCACGTTTAGAGCACTTTCACAATAACGGAGAAGAATAAATTTACGAAAATTTGAATAAATAAAATTTCTCTTTAAAAAACATAACATTATTGTGTATCCTTAGAATATTGAAAAGATCCTTAAATGCTACACACAGGAAAGTTTCGCGACAATTGAATTTCATTTTGCCATTCTTCTCCTCCTAGAGACGACACGCTTTCAAGGTGCACTTTTCAAGATGCATTTTGCAAAAATGCATCTAGATTGTACATAAATAACAAACAACTATAGTAAATACATTCAGAATCAGAATCCTTTCCCAAGGATAACAGAATTCACAAGGTTCTAGGAGATGTGTGACATCCTTGAAAAATAACACCTAAAGGAGAATGCGAGAATTGGTACGAAAGTCCATACATTTTCTGGCATCCTCCTTTATTTTCATCGCGTTTTTTATCTTAATATCTTTAAGCAAATTTGGATGCACAAAAAAATCGTGGGAGGGGGAATAATTACATGAAATTTATCCTTATTCGACATTCAACTACGAGACGACGAACATACACACAATGGGAGAAGAAAAACTGTGTTTTAAGGACGAAAATTCGATTTCTCCCCTGATTTGAAAAAGTTAATCTAATTTGGTTTTCTTCCTTTTCAAAAATGTGCGCTGTGACTTCGTTTCGTTTTTTCGCGCTGTGCTAAATGACACCAATTCCTTTAGGGCATTAAGATTAGTGGATTCCCGCTGGTTTTTTGGCTATGTCCGTCGTTGGATGAAAGTCCTGTCGTTCGCCACTTCCCCCCTGCAGCCAGTGCGAGAAGGAGCTGCTGCGGTATAGTCCCTTGGCTTGCTCTTTTCAGAATAAATAAATTTTCCTCCTTTTATTTTCGTTTTTGTAATTTTATTCCTTTCAATGAAAATTTAATTATGATGATATCCTTGGGAGGAAAAAAAGTAAAAAGAAGAACAAAAAGACCACAAGTTTTTCAAGGGTGAAAACAATTACTAAGAAGATTGAAAGAAGTGGCCCTACTATACTATACTATAATCCTTCGAAGGAGTATTTTAACGTTAGAGACTGGAGACAAGCGTTTATACACTCAAGACATGATTAGGCTGCATCCTGTTCAGGCTGGATGTATTATAATATAATCAGAAGAATTCGCTTGTCCAACCGAAACCGTGTAATTCATTAGTTTTTCTCCTTCCACCCAAAAGAACGACCAATTTCACCCTAGTTCCTCCCCTCCGTCTCATTATTAATAATAAATTGGGGAAATCAGATTCTTATCTATAAAAAACAACCCCAAGGACATGCATCATGCCCACTTTTAACGATTAATATCTCAATATCAAATTCTCCTTCTCTCAAATTCTTCTCTGATGGTGGTGGCAATAAAAATCAGATTAAATTTACTTCTTTATTTATTTATTATTTCTTCTTCAAGGGGTGAAATCACCCAAAAATCATCCCACAAAAATGAACCTGTTTCATATGTGTGTAATATTGTGCACAGGAAGAGAGAAAGAAAGAGAGAGAGAGAACGAAGGAGAAAGATCATACACTTAAATACTTAAGGATTTTAAGTGTCCTCTGCCCCTGATCCTGATGTCTGTCGGGGTAATTTGGGGAAGCCCACTCTGCTGGTTCTTTCAATTTTGCGATCCTTCCAACAAATGTCCTAATAATAATGACGATAATAATGATAACATGATAACAGGATTACGCTTGATATATCCTATTACAAAAACAGCAATAACCACCATTCAGCAGCGGCGGCAGCAGGGCAGGTCACCCACCACCTCTCGGATTTGAGAGAGCTACTTTAAGTAGAGCATGCAGAGGGGACGACAATATAGTACGTATCGTCTTTATATCCTTTTTATTCTCGTGCATCCCTCCGGTATCTATCAATTTTGTATCCATAAGTTGTTCATCGTCCCTTACTTTTTTGTGTCGGGTGGTTAATAGAATTTTGTGAGTACTTGGCTGCATATGTCACTCTAGTTAATGCCCACCCAAGCAAAAGGACTTGATTTTTTTGGTGGCATACATGTGAAAGCGATGAGCTGTAAATCTGATTTAATGATGGTGTATCCCGTGATACTTAAATCTTGGATTAGGAGGAAGAGAGTGTGTGCAATTTCGAACGACAGAAAGAAAGGGTTAGAGGGTTATGCAGCAGGGATGTATGTATAAAGTGTGCGGTTCACAGTTGTGCTCGATTGAGATAAGGTATATCAGCTAGAAAATATCGAGAGGACAATTTGTTATCGAATATTTTTTATCATTTTCAATATAGAAGAAAACACATGTCATGATTTCTGCCGCCCCGATTTATTTATGGTGTAATGGTCATAGCACTCCGGCTAGGGACTCGGAATCCAGCAATCCAAGTTCAAATCTCGGCGGAACCTCCAAAATGACAAATTAATTGATAACATCTCGCTAGGATCAATACTTAAGGTAAAAAGGGGTAGGAAGGGAATTTATTTTTATCGTTGAAAATCAAGTTGCATGACAATAGGATGGGTTCAGGTATAAATATAGCGTTTTCTTTAATTTAATAATTACATGCTCTAAGAAGGATTTAAACAGACGGACGGACAGACACATGGCGGCTCGATCGATAGACGACGTCGATTCTCGGCGAGCTTTATTTTAATTTTCATTTTCCCTGCGAAATGGGAAAAAGGCCAACAAGAAATTTTGCGTTAATTAAGTCACACGATCGTGATATTAAATGATCCATGTTGAGTGTGCGAACGCCCAGTCTCTGCAGTGCCGTTGCTGTTTGTGCAAATTTTTTTTTTGTTATCAAAGATGCGCTCGCCTCGATCCTTATGAAAAATCTTTTTTTAGGATCTCTCTCAGACAGCATCAGCAGAATCTTCTTAAAAATTCGTCTTTATACGACACATATGAACGTGCACACCGTCGTTGTCGTCATGGTCGCGTCATTGCCGTCCGTCGAGGAGGATGATGTCACATCAAGGAGGCGAGAAAATTTTCGCGGAAATTATCGCGATTTAAAGGGGATATGTATATTATATCTGCAAAGGCTATAAGAACATTTATAAATACATACATCCCATCGCAAAAATCTGGAGGGTCTCGTTTTTCTCACTATTTTCCGTCGTCGCCGCGCGGATTTATCTAGATGGTGGTAACAAATGCTGCCTTTAATAGCTGCAATTAAAACTTCACTAATTAATGGATGTCAACAAATCACCACCATTCACCAACCACTTCGATATGCAGGGATTGAAAAGAAGAGGAGATTTAATTTATTGCGCAGAGATAGAGAGGAGCAGAGCGGTGTGTGGTGACGCCGCAACACTGTTTGGAAAAAAAGAAGTGCACATAGATTATTTTGTTGTGTGTGGTGGCAGCAGTAAAGGGATTTATGCCTTTTTCGTTGCTATTTTTGAAAGAGCACAATTAACCTTATTTATTTTTTTAATTGTGTACCACCTGTTATTTTTTCGTTTCTGTGGAAGACTTTTACACCCTTCTACTCGAAATTTGTGACAAGCTTTTTGAGACTCGCACCCTTGCATTTCTTATGAGCTAGCTTCTTTTATTTTTGGTTTCTATATAATCAATGTTGACACACAAGTTTCATCTACCGCATCATCAAGTACCGCACCGGAACGCACCGATCATCGCAGAGCTATGGAATTTTACATGAAGAGGTCCGCGGATGTCTCCCATTATACTCTTGAAGCCCGATTTTCGAAATACAAAATGGCCGCGTTCGAAATTCAAAATGGTCACGGTCAAAATTCAAAATGGCCACGCAATTATGGCCAAATTAGACAATATTTTATTTCAATTTCAATAAAAGGGGTTTTTATGGTCGCACATAACGAATTTATCATAACATATTGAATCGTGCTTCTCCCATTGTCAGCTGTATGTATATGTATTGTTCAAGAGTTGGCAATCCGAACAAAATAACGTAAAACTCTCTAAGCAATGGTCCAGCTATAGAAGGCGCACCCTGTATATATCACAACAGATATCTTCGTGGATACGACAAGGCCAAGAAATAATAATTGGACATCCCCTCGCGTAATGTGATGTTAAACAAAAAAAAAGATAAAGCAAAACGAAAAACACATCACATCCTAGGGTGTCAAATTATCACCACATCACATTTAAGACAATTCTTGATGAAACACTGCGAGTGAAAAATCATCCACCGAAACCGGTGAATTTTATATTATTGTTTTTCTCTTTTTTTGTCGCCTGTATCTTATTATAATCTTCCATCTTGCCTTCACCCGTCGGCATTTGATACTCTGATATGCGCCTCGTCTGTAAGGTAAAAAAAATATAAATAAAACTTCATTTAAAAAAAAAAAAAGAAAAGTAGAAAAACACTAGATATTATATAGAGTAATATTTAAAGTCCTGCCCATAGGCCAGTCGGTATGATGTGGTATCCCATTTCTCAGTTTTTTCTGCTCACGTTGGTATTATTCAATGTACGTCTTTGCAGCCTTACCACCTGTAATGAAACGCATACAGTATTCTTTTTATTTATTATCATAACTATTATTATCTTGTGTTTTTTCTGTTTGTTGCTACCTTCGTGTCTCACCTGGTGTGTATGGTGGACAATTACAGGCAGAGAGCTACTTTTACAGTAAATAAATCTTATGCAAAACTCTTTTTTTCCATTTTATAGTTATGAAAGTAACTAGATCCCTGCAAAACTATATCAAATGTTTTTTGTCATGTCGTCGTCGTCGGGGGCGTGTTTTTCTTGTGTTGAATTGCCTCATTTTATACTTATTTTTGTTGTGTCTATTTAAATATAGATATTTTTTTTTGTTTTTATAATTATAATAATAGTAATTTTTAATAAAACAAAAATATTATTCTCTTCTTCTCTAGGTCATGGGGGTGTTAATCAATTGGGTGGCGTTTTTGTGAATGGCCGACCATTACCTGATGTTGTTAGACAAAGAATAGTCGAATTAGCCCATAATGGTGTCCGTCCATGTGATATTTCTAGACAGTTACGGGTTAGCCATGGCTGTGTATCAAAGATATTATCGAGGTAAGACAAATTAATTAATTGATAAATAATAATTATTGTAAAGTAATATTTTTTCTAAGCGCCCTTATAAACAAACAATCAAAAAAATATCAAAGACACATTTTTTACTAATAACTCAATACAAGTAATGTGCCTTTGCTAAATAATATGTGCCTTTGCTAATTTTAATAGCTCAACCTGAAATCAATTATTTCAAGTTTTTTTTTACTTTTCTCGGGGGTGAAAATTTACTACCAATAACGATCGTATCTGAACACGGCGTACACGAATCCGCAAACCGGTAAGTCCCCGGCAGAACTACTTCACGGATCGTAAGTTAGTGATCTCCGTCGTCCTGATCTGTCGTTCGTGAGGTGGTGAGGCTTGAAGCTCGTGAAGTACTGTGTCTCCATCCCCCCGGAACAAGGCTACAAAAAAAGCCGCAATATGTTTTTTTTAATTTATTTCGAAACTTCGCTTCAGTTGCTATATACATATTTCCACTTCAGTCCAGGCAAATTTTGAATTTGCATATTCCTTCTGCATTGAGGACTTGTGTGTGTGCGTGTGTGTGTGTGACTTGCAAAATAGAATCAAACCCAAAACAGAGCACATGACAATTTATCCTTGTTTTCATTACATCCTTTAACTTTTGTGCGCGCTAACTTGTTCCCTCTGGAGTGAAATTTCGTTCGGGTACATCTCTCTGTGTACGAGCAGGATTCATTTGCTGCTTCATCCCAACCAACCATCGGTCCTTTGAACATACACACACATTCAGGAAAAAACACTATGCATATCCACCTTTACATGTATGTATATAAACTGAAAAGGAAGATAAATTAACATGCATCGCACTGAAGAGATACAGAAGCGGTGATATGAGATATTACAATTGAGAATATGGTAAAATCCTTGTGAATATCATCCACCATCCACAGGCCTGCACTGTACGAGAGATGGCAGTACATATACAATACACACAGCATAGCATTAAAGTAGATCCTGATGGTTTTTGTGTTTTACGTATGCTGTGGGATATTATGAGGGGGTGGGGGAGGCGTAGAATGGCAGACAGATACCGAGCAATATATAAATTGCACCAAGGAAATTGGTCTTAATTGCTTTTTGGTTTACTAGGAAATTGTATGCCGTCGTCACAGTTTAGAAAGTAGAAAAGATAAATTAGTTTACGGGAAGGAAATATTTTCTTGATTGTTGATTGCAATGCACGACATGCCAGTATGTGTTTGTGTGTGTGTGCTTGTGCACCTTGACAGATGTCTTTTTGTATATTCATGCAATTCTAGAGGCTACGATATTTTTGTGTACTATATATAGCTACGCCTTTTCACTTAACTACAGAATTGCAGAGAAATGTTTTGTGACGTGTCTGTTTCTACCTGACAATATTAACATATGTCTGTATCAATTTTACTCATGGTTTTGATGTGATATCTGACAGAAATATAACCTGAGCTAAGGTCTTTTAAGACTATGAGTGCGGGTCTAAGTTAGCTCGAGCTTGTCTCATACCAATACATGACCCTAGTTAGTGACACAAACCCTTTGGTACCCGATATCTTTTCGATATCTTTTTGGGTGACTACTGTGGATATCCCATAGAAACAGACTGAACTGATAAAAACGAAACCCAGACGGCATCCTTTTCTGACTAGACAGATCTCTTCCTGCTTATTTTCATTGAATACTTCATGTCTTGGTGTATTTGATATTTGTTGTCCAACTTTGTTAGTTTAGTTTGATAGTTTTGAAGGAATCGATGCTTAAGAAAGTCTGATCGCCCACATTTTCTGTGCATACGAATTAATTTATATTTAATTATCTTTTCAGATATTATGAGACTGGAAGTTTTAAAGCTGGTGTTATAGGCGGTTCAAAGCCAAAAGTAGCAACACCACCTGTAGTCGATGCAATCGCTAATTATAAAAGAGAGAATCCAACTATGTTCGCCTGGGAGATCCGTGACAGATTGTTAGCAGAAGGAATTTGCTCTCAGGATAATGTACCTAGTGTTTCATCAATAAATAGGTAAGTAACAAAGCTATAAATACATATTCCACATTCAAGGGTAGCCCTAATAAACATTTCGGCTGACTTAACCGCGGCTAGTAACCACTCAAAAAGTTCGTTAGATGATATAAATATAAATATACATTGTGGAGGCCTAGGCTTCTTACTTAGTTAGGGATAATATATAATATACAAATGTCCTTGCCGATTTAATAATTACACACAAAAAAAATAACATAAATATTTTTACGAGTCACTATGAAACCACAAAAAAACTATGTTTTTTTCGTTTCGCCAATATTGAAGTACCGGAAAAAATGCCATCTACACCCTGGTCTACACCCTAGGCGCTTGAATGTAGCGCAAAGCCACCAAAAATCCAGGACTGTACACACTCCGCTTTGAAATTAAAGAAACTCTCAATGAATCACTCTCGCTCTTATAGATTAGACATACGAGAGGAACAATAAACAATACAAAAGTCCTTAAGTCCTTGACAAGGTATCCCGCTGGTTAAGGTAAAAGGGATCCCGATTTGATTAAGTGTGTAAAAACGAACCGAGTTCGACTCTCTCCCGACAGCAGCAGCAACAACAAAACAAAATAATAATAAAGGATCTCCAGGGACAGCAAACGTATGTCAGGGGACGAAAAAAAATTAAAATTAACGAACATCCTTTCTTTTTCACCCATACAGAGGTATATTAACACTATCCTCCCTATACACTATAGAGGATGTCCCTTCATCATCAGGACACATTTAAAAACGCATCAAGAGTGAAAAGAGACACGATCGCTTTTCAGAGGATCTCATAGTAGCAAAATAACGAGCCGGAGGAGGGTGAGGGTAAAAGGGCCCTTAATATTTGCAATTATTTCTGTTTCGTCCTTCCTCTTTGAATTTCTACACCCAGGGAGACAGAGAGCGAGACAGTTTTTGTGTGTGTATGTGTTTTTGGGTAAGATCGGCTGACCCTATTGAGGAGAGAGGATAATGGTTTTTATTGTTGTAATCCAATGCAGCTTAAAAGGATATATATTATATTCAATAACGTCCAGATGACAATTACATTAAGATTTTGTGTAATTGTTGTTGTTGGTGCAAGGTCGAGGACGAGGACAATCTGTTTGTTTGTTGTGCATCGTGTCGTGCCTGGGTACTTGAAGTGAACAGATGTGTTTTTGTATACGCACAGTCGAGTGATGAGGGGGAAGAAAGTCGATGCACAATCAACAAGGCAAGGAAAATTAAAAATTAATAAATTAAAATTATTCAAATGCGTGCACTGAAAATAAAAAACTAAAAATGCCCTTTTTCCTACACAGCTGTCTGTCGTCTTGTCTTTTTTTGTAATACTCAAAGAGACACTGGACACTTGTGAGAGCCACCTTCAATAAAAACCCTTGTTCATCACACAAATCTTTAAGTTAGCAGCAACAAACAAGAAGGGAATCTCAGTTTGAAAATAAAAAAAAAGATATTCCGAATCATGTGTCATGACGTCAGTATCAGGACACGGGGGAAAAAAGGGACAAAGGTCGAAAATACTTAAAGAAAATCCCAGAGGACATTTCAGCCTGAATCCATATCAATTTTCTTTTTACCATGTCCTATTTTATTTTATTTATATGCGCACACACATGCAAGCATATACACGGTCGGGAACGGTCGTCTAAAGTGGCACACAAGCACAAAGAGAATTTGTAATGAGTACAACTGATGTCCTTTTTTTATTTTGTTTTCTTTTTTGTACTCTAGCTGGTATCTCTCTTCTGTATTAAAGGATTTTATTTTGATTGTTTTGCTAAAAAAAAATACCTAAACCCTCTCTTCTGTAGAACTGTTGTAACATAACATCAAAGAATCCTTCAAGGATATAAATGTTTTTTGATTTGTAATATTCAAGAAATTGAAAGAAGTGTGCTGGCATTTTTTATGGGATAGTCCAAGCTTAGGAGCGCTTAGGAGTCACCTCATGTATGAAATCAGTCCGTCATGTCGTACCCGTGACATTGTGCAATATCTAGTAGTAGTAAGCTTGGCTTGAAAGAAGGAAAAGAGGACAGAATAGATTAATCTGAGGTCTGGAGAGTGCTGTGCGGTCCTATCGGAGGTAGTTTTTACGTTGGAAGGTGTCGTCAGCCTACCGCCCAACCTGTGATTGATAGGTGTTTGCTAGGACATGCTCATGGCAACGCCTAGAGGAAACTTGCTTATGTGTCTTGTAGCAACGCGGTGCTGGTAATCGCATATTATTGATATCACTGCCTTGAACGGTCCTGCTCATGAGTCAAAAAGGCGCATTCATAATAAGTATGGTCGCACCTGAATCAAGCATCGACCGCTGCTTTTGGACGTCCAAACTCTCCTTTTTATGCTTGCACACAAGGATGTGTCTATTGTGGACAAATGAACCAACCGCGGAAAAAACATATTTTCAAAAGCCCCCAATGTTGTTGTTGTTCTTGTTGCATCGACACCACCCATCCAGAAAACAAGAGCCACAATTCCTGTCAACAGATTGCTGCTTTTTGCTGCATTCAACTAAATTAAAATAAAATCCTGCCGCGTTATATCCTTGCAAGCTGCATAACAACAAATGAATTTGGTCGCGTGCATTTATCAACAATTTTGTTCAAATTTAAATCGACAACGTACAGGGGGTGGGGGCATGATATGGGTATTACATGGCAAATGAATTTGGGCCCATCATCTCATGCTCACCTGGCGGCAGGGGGTCAGAATCTAGTTCGACTCTGTCCAAATGGGCGAGGGGGGTCCACCGACAGCAGAGTACCACACTTAACCAGGAAAAAGGTGTATGGGCGGGCAATGGCTTGTCGTCGTAGGATGGGGGTGGTGGATCAAGTGGGTAATAAATGTTTGACAATAAAAACTCGATCAGAGTTTGGTTTTATTTTGGGTTTATTTTCGAGAGAGGGCAGAGCGCCCAGGAATTGGTTACCTGTTCACAAGTCAATTATCCTTTGGCCAGAGACAAAATCATTTGTGTAATTATCTTGTTGGGTAAATTTCATTTAGTGTATTTTTGGTGGTCGCATCCATATCGGCACACAATACGGAGAGGGAGAGTTGGCTGGTTTGTGTGTGTTCAAATTTTCCATCACAGTATGAGAAATTCAGAAGTATAGATACAAAATCAAATTGTGCTGATATGCGAAAGGGTAGGGGGACTTCGATATTAATAGGAAAATATTGTCATCAATTTAATTTTTTTTATATGAACGATGGAAACTGAAAGTAGGCAGCGCATATATAATATATTCATTCGATACAAGCAGAGAAGGAAGCGGAAACAATGTGGCGACATCAAAACTCACTCGAACCTAATGGAGACACGTGCCACCGGCACGTGCTAGCTTTTGTAGCTCTGTGAACAATTCTTAACATACTTTGAATTTCCTTGAGTCGTCCCTGGCGTCGTCGTCGTCGCATACCCAAAAGGAAACAAAAAAACACATTCGCGATCACAGCCGCGTCAGCTATCATCAAGAAGTTAAGCACTTTACAGCAATGATAATCACACGATGTAGGAAGGAAAGAAGGACCGACGACGACGCGCGACCCCCACAACAACAAAAAAATCATGTTCAATATTCACCCCTATCCACTATTACACCACCTTCAATCATCCCCTGCCTCTGGCCAATAAAAAATTTATAGTAAAAAAATAGACGACGACGGGGTTGCCACTTAATAGACTCTTCATATATAGGCGAAAGGGTAATAAATTACATTGACCTCCTTCTTCTCTGTACAGGACAACGCAAAAAATCGTTTTTTTTATAGAATGGATTTTCCCCGTGCGGCGGCGGCTCTACCCTGCTGCAGTTGCAGAGACTGTATGTGGTGGATGCTGTCCGAAGGATAATTTATTAAAATTGGAAAGTGGACAAAAATTGAAGAGAATAAATCAAATTTTTTGATGCGCTTCGGTTTAAGGGGAGGTAATTTCGTTATTTGGCAAATTATACTGCAGAGAACCCCTAGGTTTGGTGGTGGAGGTGGTTGTAGCCAGGAAGCATGAAGTTTATGAGTTATGAGCGGGAAGGAAGCTGCTGCGATTAGTAACAGGGTGCAAAATATAACTATCACATATCTGCTCTGCTTTCTTCAAATGTCGCTGGTGACTGACAATCACAATGGTGGAATTACCAACTGGACAGGCGCAAGATTCGAGTCTTGAGGAAGCCAAGGCTCACAAAGGGCTGTGTAGCTTCTCCTCTTGTGGGGTCATTTTCGAAGGTAACCTATAATGAAATCGACACACGTTCGCGTTTGGAATGGTCAATACATTCAGTAGAACTAAATGGGACGATTTTGTGGGTGGTAGATGTCTGAGGAGGGTCTATGGGAGAGCTGGGGGATGCGACAGCGAGGGAGGCCCAGCCCAAGGAACGATGGCGTGTGTAGACCAGGCCGCCCAGGCCGCCCAGGCCTCAGGAATGCCAAACTGTATGATATCGTCGTCGGGTGCAGAGCCGTTAAATAAGATCCGAGTCCCTTTTCAAGTCTAAATCACATAAGTACCATATAAAACAGACAAACGGGTTGTTATCCTTAAAAAATCTAATCCCTAAAAAAATCCTGATATCTTAACCCCTAAAAAATATCCATCCAGCACCCAGAAAAACTCCATATTTTTCTACATTGATAAGAGAATACTGCGGCAGAGCCAGCAGGAGAAAACAAATTTACTAGTGGATGGAGGATGAAAATGGTTCTTGAAGTGGAGGCGGGGTAGGATAAAACAAAACCACAAAAAAGTCGTCAATTTTCCAGTCAGGAAAAAGCTTTCAGGATAAGATTTGCATAAAATTCAAGATGTGGAAGATCCTCTTTCCTTTTTGTTTTTTTTGTAAGAAATCAACGTAAATCGGCCTCGTCTTTTCACCAGCAGCCCAGAACCCGCCCCTTCTATGCTGCCATATCTCCAAACACTAACCAGTGTTCTTCCACCACAAAAAAATACATTTTTTTGTCCTTAAGAAACGATATACAATCTTGAAGAAGGGAAGATTGCTGCTGTGCTGTGGATATATCCATATTCCAAGCATGTTAACAAAAGGAAAGTCGGAACTAAAATAAGGAAGGAAGAGAAAGAGCAACGGCAAAAAATATACATCTAAGAATGCTTCTCCCTTAGGTACAGTTAAGGCGAGAAATACCTTAAAGTTGAGCACTTGTAAGAAATCGAATCCATCCTTTTTACCCCCAAACTACAGACTAACCCTCTCCCCTGCCGCTGCTGTTGCTGACTCCTTTTTGGACATTGACATCAACAGATTCAAGGGTCCTTTAAGGTGTGCTTATGCCCCTCTGATCCTATATAAGGTGGTATGCTGTATGCCAAGATGATGATGCTATGTAGAGGGGATTTTTCTTGGCTCTGTTCTATGATTATTTGCTTGTAGGCAGCGGTGGGATCGGGGGTTGGAGTAGATACTTGCGAGGCCTGTAGAGTTTGTAGTTGTGTCTGTGTGTATAAAGTAGAAAAATCCTATTAAATTGACTTATACAAAAGAAACGCTCCAAGGATAACTAATTCTGGAGCCAGAATCCAGGACCCAGCAGCCGAACAGAACTTATGGAAAGCTCTTAAAACCCCAGAAGGAAATGGAATGAAAGGTGGAACTGGCTGGGGGGGGATATGCGGATTCTCCCCCTCTCTCTCTTTCTTACGATTTTCTTAAGATGTGGTAAAGGGATGAAAATTTTCCTTGAAACTTACCAGAAATCTGTGAAGGAATTTTCCAAGTCGATATACTTCAATTCATCGACTTTTCCTTGAAAGCGAAAGGAGTAAGGGTTGGATAGAGTGAGTGAGGGGTATTAGCGGGGGGAATGCAATGTAAAGGATGGCTGAATCCTGTGCCGGTGCTCTCTATACCAAAACTGGTGCCCATCCCCCGCTGCCCCAAAACACACCTCTTCTACTTTATCCTTCGTTGTTGTTGCTGGTGGGTGAGCTTCAAAGATCACGTGAAGTGTATGCTCGGTTTTTATCTAGTGTTCTTTCGTTATAAGGTTTTTATGCCCCGCCATTAGTCGGATTACTACAGCATGACTCGGCCCCGGGGTGACGAGAACCGACACGGGGGAAGAAACAGAAGCACAGTGGCGGCGGGTGATGGATACATGGATAAACAGTCAGAAACGCGCCATATCATGAGTCGAGGAGTGGGACGAAGGACAGCCCTGGATGGATCCTCTTGAATCGCACACAGAATCTTGAGCCACCGAAAGCCATGAAAATAAAAATAGATGTATATAACGGTACTTCTGAGGGTTTATTCTTATTCGCCGCCACTTGCCTGGTTCTTGTTCTCTATGCTGTGGCTGCTGCTGCTGTTGGCTGTGGAGCTACTGTTGTTAGCTATCATCATCGTGTGCTAAGAAGGGTGATCATTGCGGGATTGGGGGGTTGTTTTGCGGGCGGTAACAAGCTGAAAGTGGTTTTTCATTTGCTGAAAAAAAACCTCACCACTTGTGAATCGGGGGTAATTTTATGGGGATGAAGATGAAACACAGAAACACAATCTTTGGTGTTTTTATCCCCAGCACACAACACACATTTACCCCCTCCTTCCAGCCAGATATCTAGAGAAACCGACCGGATAGGGCATCACATTTCTATATTATATATACTCTCTTCTTCTCTCTAAACGTAGATATAGCCTCGTAACAAGGATATTCTGGTGCTGGCAGTATAAAAGAAGATTATTGCTTGCGGCCAGGATAATGGGGAGCTATGAAGCTCCTTGAACGGTGTGTATCACATCACCTCTGTGCGCGCTGTCGATGAAGGAAAATTGCGATGTGAATCTCAACAATTTGAGGCTAAAAAGGATGATGGCGCTGTGAATGGGGGTGGGTGGTTTTGCGGGACCCATAAGGACTAAGAACACAACATAGTAATAAAACGCTGGCATCTCATGGTTTTGATAATAGGTGAACATCATCCCATCAAGAAAACAAAATGAAATGAAAACAAAAAAAAATGATGTTAACATAGCGGGGTGGTTTTTGGGCTGTGGTTTTTTCAAATTGTAGAATACTTTTGTTGCCAGGACGTTCTTCATTCAGTTTCGCGTTCATTTTATTTCGGGGCTTGATTGCTATAGAGTGTGTAAATTGTTCTCGGTCACAGTAAATATTAGGAAAAAAATCGTCCGAAATTCATGGAATGACCGATACACTAGATCTTTACTTAATTTTTAGATTTGAATATTTCAATCCCACGAGAGAGAAAAGCAAAGCACAAATAGCAAGCAGAACAACCAAATTGTCTGGTAAATTAAATTAATTAACACGAAAAAAATGAAGCGTGCCAGTGTGCATTACCGGCAACATCAGACGCATCAAACTCCAAAACACCTAAAATCGTACAATTTGTGAAATAATAATAAAAACTATTCCACCTTGACTTCTATTATATTCACAAAAGAATAAAAAAACAATCCGCACAAACCAAAACAGGGAAAAAACAAGGAATAAATATTGCAGCCAAACCATAGTGGTTTTTACTACGTGAATTCTTTGACAAAGCAAATTGAAGATCACCACCAGATCTTCACCATCCACCAGCACGAAGATCTACACTTAATAATTAAGAAAGGAACTGCGGCCCCCAACCTTCAGGACCCCGAACTTTTTTTATTAACAAGTATTTCACCACATTAGACACTTCAAAGGAAAATGAACAGAAAACTATAAACAGTAATTAACACACGATCACAAATGCAGCAGGTGTCGTCAGGTGGTTATTACCGGAAAATCCAAATTAGCGGGTTTTCTTCCTTTTTTACATCCTCAGTTTTCCACTTTTCACAAGTAAAATGATGATAAATCGTGCCCCTTTTGACCTTGAACCCGGCGTTGAAATCCAAGGGCCCCTAGAAAATATTGAAAATATTAGCGGAAAATATTACAAGAACAATTAAATGGATGGATGGTTGCTTGCGGTTCCTTTAGGAAATTAATAATATTAAATGAAAAGCCCGAAAAAGGAAAAATTAATTATTTTAATCACGGAACCACGCGCAACACTTCCACCGCCACAAATGCCAAATTAAACTGTATTTTTGATAGAACAAGAAATCGGAAATATTGTTTAGAAAGAGATAAATTCAAATTATTGCCGATAGTGTGAGGGGGGTAGAAAAACGATTCTCCTAAAGAATTTGCATGTTGAGGGAATCCAATTAATGTGTTGAAATGAGAGCAAGAGCCTTTCGAAGGAGATGGAAATAGTTAAAATAGCAATTTTGATCTTATTATATATTTTATCGCCCGATTCTCATTTCCCATTCTTTAGAAGAAGTGGGTGCAAAAGGAGTGATGGGCAGTGACGTCAACTGATCCCCTGCCGCCTGATCGAATTGCTGCCTGGGATTTATGGTGGCCTAGTGCAAATCCCGGCGAGCCCAAGAAATTTTATATTACGTTTTTGAACGTGAAAAAATTTTTATGCTACAAGAAAATAAAAAATTGTTTTTTTTTTCAACTAAGCAATTTAATTCTCGATATAAAATATATTTATTACATGGAAATTTTAATCACTTTCACTTGTTCTGTTTCGGTGTCGATGGTTTTATTTTGAAAATTCCTCTCCGTCGTCCTTTAATTCGCTTGCGCAGGTTGGTAGCTGGGGTGGGTGGACAGCAGTGATGTTCAGGATACCTGCATGGAGGTGTACTTCATCCTTGAATTGATTGCACTGGAAATTACAGATCATTAATTATTTTGAAGAGTTAACAAAAGTTGAAAAGTAAAATTTACCGTGGTTGGTGGTTTGCTCCTTTCCTCTCAGCCACCATCGCCGGTGGTCGCCGCTAATCATTTCGGTGGTTGCTGGGGTTGTAGGTGCAGTGGCGACTACGTCATTGGCGCTAATTTTGAAACGGTTTGATGTCACAGCTTCCAGCGAGTATTTCTTCAATTTATTTTCGCTGTTCCGCCAGCTTTGAAGATTCTAGGCCGGTCACTCTTGGTTTATCCAGCAAATCTAGATAATGCTGGAATTACAACATTTGTTCAAGCGTTAGTGGTTTGTTTTTATTAATGGAATGTTTAAGTTTGGAAAGAGAATAAAATTCATGTTATTGGAGATTGTTGGAATTGTGGGCAGGGTGGCGATTGAATGGGTAAAGAGATGAGAAGTTACCATACCTAGAATATCATTTGTTGGAATCCTGGACAATTAAATAGAGCTCTTTCAAGACTTCAATTGAAATGATAAAAAAAGTTTTCACCCCATCTCCGCGAATAATCGGTGATGATGATTTAAGCAGAGGCCGTTGTTGTTGGGAAGGGCTCTTCCCCCGGATTCAGATCCGCTGTTTGCCAAAAAATTCCAAGGATTGCCACTAATATTTAATGATAAAATGGATTTTATCAGAATTCATAACGTTATTACCTTGATAAAAAATTAAATCGTTTTTATTAATATACATAAATAATTTTAAAAGACGCCTACACAGGTTTATTCATTAATTTTTTTTTATTGTTGTTGTTCTATTATTATTATGAGCTTGGAAGGCGCGGGATGTGAATTGCCATTGATACAGGATACCCCAATAAAGGCTCTTAGCTCAACATCACAATCGATGGAAATGGAGTTAAAAGAAACTATTTTATTGAGAAACACGGCATACATATTAAATTAATTTTACCGGCATTCGCCGCATTTCCTAAATAATTTGATTTAACTTAAAACACCAAATAGAGCTATTACTAATTATAATCCCTTCAATATTCTGAATAATCTATGATATTTACTCTCTTTCTTTCCAAAATTCCAAAAAGAATCAGTAGCACCTCAAATTTGTAGTACCATACCTTAAGTACGAGTTGCTCACGGCAGATTCCCCTTTTTAAGAAACATTCTCTTAAAAACCGGGACTTTGACCTCCTCGTCGAGTACTTAAGCTTGGCACATGAGTTTTTGACGACCATAGCTTAAGTACTGGTTGCTCGCGGCAGATTCCCCTTTTTAAGAAATGTTCTCTTAAAAAACGGGACTTTGACCTCCTCGTCGAGTACTTAAGCTTGGCACATGAGTTTTTGACGACCATAGCTTAAGTACTGGTTGCTCGCGGCAGATTCCCCTTTTTAAGAAATGTTCTCTTAAAAACCGGGACTTTGACCTCCTCGTCGAGTACTTAAGCTTGGCACTTCACATTTTGACCGCCATAGCTTAAGTACCGTTTGCTCTCGGCAGAATCCCCTTTTTAAGAAACATTCTCTTAAAAACAGGGACTTTGACCTTCTCGTCGAGTACTTAAGCTTGGCACATCAGATTCTGACGACCATAGCTTAAGTACTGGTTGCTCACGGCAGATTCCCCTTTTTAAGAAATGTTCTCTTAAAAAACGGGACTTTGACCTTCTCGTCGAGTACTTAAGCTTGACACATCACGGTTCTAGGACCATTTCTTAAATACCGGTCGCTAACGGCCGATGGCCTTTTCTTAAGGAATTTCCCCTTACAAATTTTAATAAACGATAACCAAAAATCTCAATTCTTTATTGTTTTCTTGCCACGTCGACTTCGTGCCTTTCTTGAATTGAAGTTGACCGAAGGCAATTGATGTTGGCTTCATCGCAAGCCTTGAAAGACGCATGGAACAATCTTTAGCTAAGTTGGCGGATGGAAAATTGTAGCCAACGGATGTAGAGGGAAGACTGCACTAATTTTCAAATCATCACCGTAAAATTATAAGTGATTCTGAGTTTTTCTCAGCAATCGATTCGTCATTAATTACATAATCTATAAATGCAAAAACTGAGTGGGAGGGCAAACTATGCGGCCAGAGGCTTTTTCAACGATAGAAAAAAGTAGATTTCAATAAAGACGTATGTGTTATATGTAATAGTAAATCAGCAAACGATGTTAAATGCTATTTTTGGACGTAAGTTACAGGTAGCACCCCGGTAGAGCACTATAATTGTAGAGCACTAGTTTCGGAGAATACGGATACCTTAACACGGTTTTAAACTCCACGATTTTCAAGTAGTTCTTTGGAATAAAATTAAAATACGTGTGGGGGGGGGGTTTAAATAAGGAATAAGACTAGAAGAAGTGTCTTAGAGGAATTCAGTTTATTAACTATTGGCATACATCATCAATGCTTCCGGCGCAATGCGTGTGGAAAAGCCATAGTTCTATGTTTCTGCGCTTTTCACCAAATTTGTTGATTACTTCCTAAGTCGTTTCATCGATTTCCCTGTAAATACTCAAAAGAGCAAGATCGTTCAGCCACTGTTCTCCAGTCCAATCCTTTAAACGCCTTAAAGGTGAAAAACTACTTTCGTTGCTAGCAATAATGGTCACAGCTAAGGTAGTTCCAATATTCAGACAGTTATCGACTTTCGGAAAAAGTGTGATTTAAGATCGATAAATATGTGGATGCCATATGATTTTATGTAGGAGGGGCTTTCGGCTGGATTTAAAATTTAAAATAGAACATTTCGGTTGGGATTGAAATTTTAATAAATAAAACATTTCGAGAAAAATTAAAGAAATAGTTTCAAATGCAATTGTGAATAAAATGTATTATTTAGGGGAAGTGCGATCAGCAAAGCAAATACGAAGAATTGGAATGAGGAAAAAACACAGTGAAGAAAGTAGTTTGAATGTATTATTTAGGGGAAGTACGATCAGCAAAGCAAATACGAAGAATTGGAATGAGGAAAAAACACAGTGAAGAAAGTAGTTTGAATGTATTATTTAGGGGAAGTGCGATCAGCAAAGCAAATACGAAGAATTTGAGAGAGGAAAAAAAGTGAAGAAAGTAGTTTGAAAAGGAATTGTATTCTGTATATCCCCTGCCGCCTGATCGAATTGCTGCCTGGGATTTATGGTGGCCTAGTGCAAAACCAGAAATTCAGTACTACATGCGACAAAATTCAATGTTCCAAGCGCGCGTGGTCGGTGGTATTTAGAATGGGAGAAAAGGGGTCGTCGGTGGTGTTTAGAATGGCAGAAAAAGCAATACGAGGAAGACGAAAATAGTTAAAAGTGTTAAAAGTTAAAAGCAGATTATGACGTCGACCCATATAAAGGATATGGAAATAAAATGGAATCTGCGATCAGACCGTGACGTAACGTGTGCTCTAAATTGGAGCTGCGACTTGCTGCCTGGGGTTTATGGTGGCCTAGTGCAAATCCCGGCGAGCCCAAGAAATTTTGTTGTTACGTTTTCGAAAGTGAACAAAAATTTTATGTGTGCTACAAGGGTTTGCATTAACTAGGGAAGGTGTACAGATTGGCGTGGATGACAAGAAAATAAAAAGATGTTTTTTTTTGTCAACTAAGAAAGCAATTTAATTTTTGTGATTATATAGTATAAATATATGTAAATTTTAATCATTTAATGAATAACTTTCACTCATTGTGTTTTATTTATTTTATGTTTCGGTCGAAGGTCGGTAATTTTTTTGAATATTCCTCTCCGTCGTCCTTTGATTCGCTTGCGTAGGTTGGTGGCTGGGGTGGGTGGAGAGCAGTGATGCTCAGGATACCTGCTTGGACGTGTACTTCGTCCTTGAATTGATTGCACTGGAAATTACAGATCATTAATTATTTTGAAGAGTTAACAAAAGTTGATAAGTAAAATTTACCGTGGTTGTTGGTTTGCTCCTTTCCTCTCAGCCACCATCGCCCGTGGTCGCCGCTAATCATGTCGGTGGTTGCTGGGGTTGCGGGTGGAGTGGCGACTACGACATTGGCGCTAATTTTGAAGCGATATGAAGTCACAGCTTCCAGCGAGTATTTCTTCAATTTATATTCGTTGTTCCGCCAGCTTTGAAGATTTTAGGCCGGTCCCTCTTGGTTTATCCAGCCAATCTAGATAATGCTGGAATTACAACATTTGTTCAAGCGTTAGTGGTTTGTTTTTATTAATGTAATGTTTAAGTTTGGAAAGAGAATAAAATTCATTCAGGACACATTTCATTCATAAGTTTGAAAATAAATTTTAATTCATGGAACGAGCGATAGTTTGCAAAAGTAAGGCCCAATAAGCTGGATCCACCCTGGAGATAGCCAAGACCGGAGCATGTATCCATGTCCTGGAGCCCGTTTGCCCCCATATTATGTATACTAGATCTTCACCAGCACTTGGATTTGTTTTTGGGAAATTCGAACCAAAAATAGTGATTTAAAACACCCGAAGGTAGTCAAGACCTTCCTAAAGGTGCATCCATATATAGACCCGCTGAAAGTGGAAATTAGCACAATTACTTAGGACTTGCACAGTAAATATTAGGGGAAAAAACGTCCGAAATTCATGGAATAACCGATATACTAGATCTTTACTTAATTTTTAGATTTGAATATTTCAATCACACGAGAGATAAAGGCAAAACACAAACAGCAAACAGCACAAACAAATTGTCTGGTAAATTAACTTAATTAACTCGAAAAAAATGCAGCGTGCCAGTGTGCATTACCGGCAACATCAGACGCATCAAACTCCAAAACACCTAAAATCGTACAATTTGTGAAATAATAATAAAAACAATTCCACCTTGCCTGCTATTATATTCAAAAAAGGATAAAAAAACAATCCGCACAAACCAAAACAGGGCAAAACAAGGAATAAATATTGCAGCCAAACTATAGTGGTTTTTACTACCTGAACACCTGAACTCTTTGACAAAGCAAATTGAAGACCACCGCCAGATCTTCACCATCCACCAACACGAAGATCTACACTTAATAATTAAGAAAGGAACTGCGGCCCCCAACCTTCAGGACCCCGAACTTTTTTATTAACAAGTATTTCACCACATTAGACACTTCAAAGGAAAATGAACAGAAAACTATGAACTGTAATTAACACAGGATCACAAATGCAGCAGGTGTTGTCAGGTGGGCATTGCCGGAGCTAGAAAATAAGGCCGGGGCTAGAAAATATTGAAAATATGAGCGGGTTTTATTCCTTTTTTTCATCCGCACTTTTCCACTTTTCACAAGTAAAATGATGATAAATAATATCGTGCATTAAACCTTTTGACCTTGATCTGAAGCGGCCACCCACAACTTAATGATTTGATCCAAGCATCCGATTACCACGGTTTCTGCGAAAAGGAAAGGTGTCGTAAATGCAGCAGGTGTCGTCAGGCGGGCAATAAATCCCAGGGCCCCTAGAAAATATTCAAAATATTATCGGAAAATATTACAAGAACAATTAAATTAATGGATGGTTGCTTGTGGTTCCTTTAGGAAATTAATAATATTAAATAAAAAGCGCGAAAAAAAGCCCGAAAAAGGAAAAATTAATTATTTTAATCGCGGAACCACGCGCAGCACGTCCACCGCCACAAATGCCAAATTAAACTGTATTTTTGATAGAACAAGAAATCGGAAATATTGTTTAGAAAGAGATAAATTCAAATTATTGCCGATAGTGTGAGGGGGGTAGAAAAACGATTCTCCTAAAGAATTTGCATGTTGAGGGAATCCAATTAATGTGTTGAAATGAGAGCAAGAGCCTTTCGAAGGAGATGGAAATAGTTAAAAATGCAATTTTGAACTTATTCTGTATTTTATCGCCCGCTTCTCATTTCCCATTCTTTAGAAGAAGTGGGTGCAAAAGGAGTGATGGGCAGTGACGTCAGGTGATCCCCTGCCGCCTGATCAAATTGCTGCCTGGGATTTATGGTGGCCTAGTGCAAATCCCGGCGAGCCCAAGAAATTTTGTTGTTACGTTTTCGAAAGTGAACAAAAATTTTATGTGTGCTACAAGGGTTTGCATTAACTAATGAAGGTGTACAGATTGGCGTGGATGACAAGAAAATAAAAAAAATGTTTTTTTTTGTCAACTAAGAAAGCAATTTAATTTTCGAGATTATATAGTATAAATATATGTAAATTTTAATCATTTAATGAATAACTTTCGCTTATTGTGTTTTTTTAATTTTATGTTTCGATCGGTGGTCGGTAATTTTTTTTGAAAATTCCTCTCCGTCGTCCTTTGATTCACTTGCGCAGGTTGTTGGCTGGGATGGGTGGGTGGACAGCAGTGATGCTCAGGATACCTGCGTGGAGGTGTACTTTGTCCTTGAATTGGTTGCTCTGGAAATTACAGATCATTAATTATTTTGAAGAGTTAACAAAAATTTGAGATATCTTGAACACCACAAAATTTTAAATGCCAAACAGCACGGCTTTAGACCAAAAAGATCTACTGGCGACCTGCTTGTTTGCCTAACTGAACACCTCAACCAAAGTATACACCGATTTGGTGAATCTGGCATTGTTGCTTTAGATATCTCCAAGGCTTTTGACAGAGTGTGGCACCCCGCTATTGACTTCGTTCTAAGGAACTGGATTAAGAGCTTCCTTTCTGGCCGTTCAATCAAGGTAGTATTGGATGGCGTCGAATCCGACCCCCACACCATCTCCGCAGGTGTTCCCCAGGGCTCAATTCTATCACCAGCTCTCTTCCTAATTTTTATAAATGACCTGCTCTCAATCCCTTCAAACTCACTCCACTGCTTTGCCGACGACAGTACACTACGGTACTCCCATGGCTTCGATACTGTAGGACAAGCACGCGCCAGACCTTGTCTGCATTATCGCAATCTCATGTCCATTTCAATCAACAGGGACATCGAACGAATTCTTGAATGGGGCCGCAAGAACCGTATCGAATTCAATGCATCAAAAACGAAGTACTGTCTCATCTCCAATAAAACCTGCACCGACCCTCCTTCTATTTCAGTGGATAATAAAAACCTAACGGCAGAACCGTCTTTAAACATCCTAGGCATAATACTATCCGAAGATCTGCGGTGGAATAACCACATATTCCAAATCGCTAAACAAACATCACAATGCCTGGGATTCCTAAAAAGATGCAAATTCCTCCTTCAGCCGTCGGCCAGGGCTACAATCTACAAGTCCTGCATTCGTCCTCGCCTCGAATACAACTCGTATATTTGGGCTGGGGCCCCGAGAACCACCTTAGCCTGGCTGGACAAGGTGCAAAGTCGCGCTCTCAAACTTATTGGCGATAGCGCCATTTGCTCCTCAATTGACTCATTAAGCCACCGTAGGAATGTAGCAGCCCTTGCAAACTTTTACCGATTTTACCACAACGATTGCTCTACTGAAATAAGTAACCTCATGCCTCCACGGCAACATTTTACCCGCAACACAAGACTTACCCGCTCGGCCCATCCTTATAGTCTACAGCCCTTATCTTCGCGCACACTCCGATTTAGAAATTCGTTTATAACAAGAACAACGCGACTGTGGAACAACTTACCTCAGTCAATATTTCCGAACTCATACAACACCCAAGAGTTCAAGCGCAAGGTTCACCACCATCTCCTCCAACACCCACCCGACTCCCCCTAATCTATCCTATCTTTCTCTCTATCCTTCGAGCTAAGCTTACTACTAGACATTGCACCATGACGTGTACGACATGACGAACTAGTAGTACAAACGATGACACCTAAGCTTAGACTATCATATATAAAAAAAAAAAGTTGAAAAGTAAAATTTACCGTGATTGGAGGCATGCTCCTTTCCTCTCAGCCACCATCGCCGGTGGTCGCCGCTAATCATGTCGGTGGTTGCTGGGGTTGCGGGTGGAGTGGCGACTACGACATTGGCGCTAATTTTGAAACTATATGAAGTCACAGCTTCCAGCGAGTATTTCTTCAATTTATTTTCGTTGTTCCGCCAGCTTTGAAGATTCTAGGCCGGTCACTCTTGGTTTATCCAGCAAATCTAGATAATGCTGGAATTACAACATTTGTTCAAGCGTTAGTGGTTTGTTTTTATTAATGAAATGTTTATGTTTGGAAAGAGAATAAAATTCATGTTATTGGAGATTGTTGGAATTGTGGGCAGGGTGGCGATTGAATGGGTAAAGAGATGAGAAGTTACCATACCTAGATTATCATTTGTTTGAATCCTGGACAATTAAATAGAGCTCTTTGAAGACTTCAATTGAAATGATAAAAAAAGTTTTCACCCCATCTCCGCGAATAATCGGTGATGATGATTTAAGCAGAGGCCGTTGTTGTTGGGAAGGGCTCCTCCCCCGGATTCAGATCCGCCGTTTGTCAAAAAATTCCAAGGATTGCCACTAATATTTAATGATAAAATAGATTTTATCAGAATTCATATCGTTATTACCTTGATAAAAAATTAAATCGTTTTTATTAATATACATATATAATTTTAAAAGACGCCTACACAGGTTTATTCATTAATTTTTTTTTTTTTGCTATTATTGTTCCTGTTCTATTATTATTATTATTTTAAGCTTGGAAGGAACGGAATTTGAATTGCCATTGATAAAGGATACCCCAATAAAGGCTCTTAGCTCAACATCACAATCAATGGAAATGGAGTTGAAAGAAACTATTTTATTGAGAAACACGGCATACATATTAAATTAATTTTACCGGCATTCGCCGCATTTCCTAAATAATTTGATTAAACTTAAAACACCAAATAGAGCTATTACTAATTATAACCCCTTCAATATTCTGAATAATCTATGATATTTACTTAATTTCTTTCCAAAATAACAAATCTCAACATTAAGAACTTTCAAAATATTTAAGCTTGGCGCATCACATTTTGACGACCATAGCTTAAGTAGTAGCTTATCACGGCAGATTCCCATTTTTAAGAAATGTTCTCTTAAAAACCGGGACTTTGACCTCCTCGTCGAGTACTTAAGCTTGGCACATCAGATTCTGACGACCATAGCTTAAGTACTGGTTGCTCGCGGCAGATTCCCCTTTTTAAGAAATGTTCTCTTAAAAACCGGGACTTTGACCTCCTCGTCGAGTACTTAAGCTTGGCACTTCACATTTTGACCGCCATAGCTTAAGTACCGTTTGCTCACGGCAGAATCCCCTTTTTAAGAAACATTCTCTTAAAAACAGGGACTTTGACCTTCTCGTCGAGTACTTAAGCTTGACACATCACGGTTCTAGGACCATTTCTTAAATACCGGTCGCTAACGGCCGATGGCCTTTTCTTAAGGAATTTCCCCTTACAAATTTTAATAAACGATAACCAAAAATCTCAATTCTTTATTGTTTTCTTGCCACGTCGACTTCGTGCCTTTCTTGAATTGAAGTTGACCGAAGGCAATTGATGTTGGCTTCATCGCAAGCCTTGAAAGACGCATGGAACAATCTTTAGCTAAGTTGGCGGATGGAAAATTGTAGCCAACGGATGTAGAGGGAAGACTGCACTAATTTTCAAATCATCACGGAAAAATTATAAGTGGTACTGAGTTTTTCTCAGCAATCGATTCGTCATTAATTACATAATCTATAAATGCAAAAAATGAGTGGGAGGGCAAACTATGCGGCCAGAGCCTTTTTCAACGATAGAAAAAAGTAGATTTCAATAAAGACGTATGTGTTATATATAATACTAAATCAGCAAACGATGTTAAATTCTATTTTTGGACGCCAGTTACAGGTAACACCCTGGAAGAGCACTATAATTGTAGAGCACGAGTTTCGAAGAACACGGATACCTTCTCCTACTAACACGGTTTTAAACTCCACGATTTGCAAGTAATTCTTTGGAATAAAAAATAAAATACGCGCGGTGGGGGGTTTTAATAGTTATAAATAGAGGCATGAACTTTAAACATTATCTTTCATAATTGATATAATTTTTAGTTAAGTTTAAACAGGAATAAGACCAGAAGAAGTGTCTTAGAGGAATTCAGTTTATTAACTATTGACATACATAATATTGCAGCCAAACTATAGTGGTTTTTACTACCTGAACACCTGAACTCTTTGACAAAGCAAACTGAAGATCACCGCCAGATCTTCACCATCCACCAACACGAAGATGTACACTTAATAATTAAAAAAGGAACTGCGGCCCCCAACCCTCAGGACACCGAACTCTTTTTATTAACAAGTATTTCACCACATTAGACACTTCAAAGGAAAATGAACAGAAAACTATGAACAGTAATTAACACACGATCACAAATGCAGCAGGTGTTGTCAGGTGGGCATTGCCGGAAAATCCAAGGCCGGGGCTAGAAAATATTGAAAATATGAGCGGGTTTTATTCCCTTTTTTCATCCGCACTTTTCCACTTTTCACAAGTAAAATGATGATAAATAATATCGTCCATCAAACCTTTTGACCTTGATCTGAAGCGGCCACCCACAACTTAATGATTTGATCCAAGCATCCGATTACCACGGTTTCTGCGAAAAGGAAAGGTGTCGTAAATGCAGCAGGTGTCGTCAGGCGGGCAATAAATCCCAGGGCCCCTAGAAAATATTCAAAATATTATCGGAAAATATTACAAGAACAATTAAATTAATGGATGGTTGCTTGTGGTTCCTTTAGGAAATTAATAATATTAAATAAAAAGCGCGAAAAAAAGCCCGAAAAAGGAAAAATTAATTATTTTAATCGCGGAACCACGCGCAACACGTCCACCGCCACAAATGCCAAATTAAACTGTATTTTTGATAGAACAAGAAATCGGAAATATTGTTTAGAAAGAGATAAATTCAAATTATTGCCGATAGTGTGAGGGGGGTAGAAAAACGATTCTCCTAAAGAATTTGCATGTTGAGGGAATCCAATTAATGTGTTGAAAT
The DNA here is from genome assembly GCA_949987705.1 of Thereva unica. NCBI lineage: Eukaryota > Metazoa > Arthropoda > Insecta > Diptera > Therevidae > Thereva > Thereva unica. The sequence continues at coordinate 2,259,879 of OX465286.1, forward strand.
GAGAGCAAGAGCCTTTCGAAGGAGATGGAAATAGTTAAAAATGCAATTTTGAACTTATTCTGTATTTTATCGCCCGCTTCTCATTTCCCATTCTTTAGAAGAAGTGGGTGCAAAAGGAGTGATGGGCAGTGACGTCAACTGATCCCCTGCCGCCTGATCGAATTGCTGCCTGCGGCTCCTGAGACCCTGGTGCAAATCCAAGAAATCGTACTAATACGAAATAATTTTGGTTGGGTGAAAAACAAATATTTCAGGGAGGGCGACGGGGCTTTCGGTTGGATTTTAAATTTTAAATAAAACATTTCGGTTGGAATTAAAATTTTAATAAATAAATTTCGAGAAATATGAAAGAAGTAGTTTCAAATGCAATTGTGAATAAAATGTATTATTTAGGGGAAGTGCGATCAGCCAATCAAATACGATTAATTGGAATGAGGAATAAACACAGTGAATAAACTAGTTTGAAAGGGAATTGTATACTTTTTACATTATTCCTTCTTAGGGGGAAGTGACGTCAGATGATCTGTCCCCTGATCGAGTTGCTGCCTGCGGTTCATGAGACCCTAGTGCAAATCCTGAAATTCGGTACAAACTGCGACCAAAATTAAATGTTCCCAGCGCACGCCGGTCGGTGGTGTTTAGAATGGGAGAAAGGCGATCGTCGGTGGTGGTGTTTAGAATGGCAGAAAAAGCAATACGAGGAAGACGAAAATAATTAAAAGGAGCCATGCACTAGCCCCTTACTACGGGATGTGGCGTAGATCCTCCATTGATCCTCTGCTCTGAGTTGAGGCTGTCGGCTGGCTGCCTGGGGTTTATGGTGGCCTGGTGCAAATCCTGAAACTCAGTACAAAATGCGACCAAAATTAAATGTTCCCAGCGCACGCCGGTCGGTGGTGTTTAGAATGGGAGAAAGGGGATCGTCGGTGGTGGTGTTTAGAATGGCAGAAAAAGCAATACGAGGAAGACGAAAATAGTTAAAAGGAGCCATGCACTAGCCCCTTACTACGGGATGTGGCGTAGATCCTCCATTGATCCTCTGCTCTGAGTTGAGGCTGTCGGCTGGCTGCCTGGGGTTTATGGTGGCCTGGTGCAAATCCTGAAACTCAGTACAAAATGCGACCAAAATTAAATGTTCCCAGCGCACGCCGGTCGGTGGTGTTTAGAATGGGAGAAAGGCGATCGTCGGTGGTGGTGTTTAGAATGGCAGAAAAAGCAATACGAGGAAGACGAAAATAGTTAAAAGGAGCCATGCACTAGCCCCTTACTACGGGCTATGACGTAGATCCATTGATCCTCTGCTCTGAGTTGAGGCTGTCGGCTTGCTGCCTGGGGTTTATGGTGGCCTGGTGCAAATCCTGACGAGCCGAAGAAATTTTTGTGTTACGTTTTTGGAAGTGTGAAAGAAATTTTTTTTCGTTACTTCGCTCGCATTAACGAGGGCAGGTGCTACAGATTGGGGATTGGGATGGATAACAATAAAATAAAAAATTGGGTTTTTTGTCAACTAAAAAAGCAATTTAATTTTCGAGATGATTTAATATAAATATATGTAAATTTTAATCATTTAATGAATAACTTTCACTTATTGTGTTTTTCATGTTTCGGTCGGTGGTCGGTGTTTTTTGTGGAAATTCCTCCCCGTCGTTTTTTGATTTGCTTGCTGGCTGGAGTGGGTGGACAGCAGGATACCTGCGTGGAGGTTTACTTCGTCCTTGAATTGATTGCACTGGAAATTACAGATCATTAATTATTTTGAAGAGTTAACAAAAGTTGAAAAGTAAAATTTACCGTGGTTGGTGGTTTGCTCCTTTCCTCTCAGCCACCATCGCCAATGGTCGCCGCTAATCATGTCGGTGGTTGCTGGGGTTGCGGGTGGAGTGGCGACTACGACATTGGCGCTAATTTTGAAGCGATATGATGTCACAGCTTCCAGCGAGTATTTCTTCAATGTATTTATATTTAAATTTTTGAAAATTCCTCTCCGTCGTCCTTTGATTCACTTGCGCAGGTTGTTGGCTGGGATGGGTGGGTGTACGGCAGTGATGCTCAGGATACCTGCGTGGAGGTGTACTTTGTCCTTGAATTGGTTGCTCTGGAAATTACAGATCATTAATTATTTTGAAGAGTTAACAAAAGTTGGTAAGTAACATTTACCGTGGTTGGTGGTTTGCTCCTTTCCTCTCAGCCACCATCGCCCGTGGTCGCCGCTAATCATGTCGGTGGTTGCTGGGGTTGCGGGTGGAGTGGCGATTACGACATTGGCGCTAATTTTGAAGCGATATGAAGTCACAGCTTCCAGCGAGTATTTCTTCAATTTATTTTCGTTGTTCCGCCAGCTTTGAAGATTTTAGGCCGGTCCCTCTTGGTTTATCCAGCAAATCTAGATAATGCTGGAATTACAACATTTGTTCAAGCGTTAGTGGTTTGTTTTTATTAATGTAATGTTTAAATTTGGAAAGAGAATAAAATTCATTCAGGACACTCCAGAATTTGCCCAAAATCGGAAAATTTTCAAAGGGGTACCCCTTTGGATATTTTTGGTCGATTTGACGAAAGTGCTGGGATCTGAATGAATGGGGCATCGTTGGAAAGGGCTCGCTCCCCCGAGCTCAGCGCACTTGATTTGGTCCCGAAATTCCAAGGGGTTCGGGAGTTATCCCCTCTTTTGTGATTTCCCCAAGGGGGCTGCAGAATGCCCATTATCTCGGGAAATACTGGTCAGCCCGGGATGGGATTGAATTCACAGCCTCCCTAGGAGGTCCCTAACAATTTCCCGTCCAAAAAAGGGCCACTCCAGAATTTGCCCAAAACCGGAAAATTTTCAAAGGGGTACCCCTTTGGATATTTTTGGTCGATTTCACGAAAGTGCTGGGATCTGAATGAATGGGGCATCGTTGGAAAGGGCTCGCTCCCCCGAGTTCAGCGCACTTCATATGGTCTCGAAATTCCAAGGGGTTCGGGAGTTATCCCCTCTTTTGTGATTTCCCCAAGGTGGGGCTGCAGAATGCCCATTATCTCGGGAAATACTGGTCAGCCCGGGGTGGGATTGAATTCACAGCCTCCCTAGGAGGTCCCTAACAATTTCCCATCCAAAAAAGGGCCACTCCAGAATTTGCCCAAAACCGGAAAATTTTCAAAGGGGTACCCCTTTGGATATTTTTGGTCGATTTCACGAAAGTGCTGGGATCTGAATGAATGGGGCATCGTTGGAAAGGGCTCGCTCCCCCGAGCTCAGCGCACTTAATTTGGCCCCGAAATTCCAAGGGGTTCGGGAGTTATCCCCTCTTTTGTGATTTCCCCAAGGGGGGCTGCAGAATGCCCATTATCTCGGGAAATACTGGTCAGCCCGGGGTGGGATTGAATTCACAGCCTCCCTAGGAGGTCCCTAACAATTTCCCATCCAAAAAAGGGCCACTCCAGAATTTGCCCAAAACCGGAAAATTTTCAAAGGGGTACCCCTTTGGATATTTTTGGTCGATTTCACGAAAGTGCTGGGATCTGAATGAATGGGGCATCGTTGGAAAGGGCTCGCTCCTCCGAGCTCAGCGCACTTAATTTGGCCCCGAAATTCCAAGGGGTTCGGGAGTTATCCCCTCTTTTGTGATTTCCCCAAGGGGGGCTGCAGAATGCCCATTATCTCGGGAAATACTGGTCAGCCCGGGGTGGGATTGAATTCACAGCCTCCCTAGGAGGTCCCTAACAATTTCCCGTCCAAAAAAGGGCCACTCCAGAATTTGCCCAAAACCGGAAAATTTTCAAAGGGGTACCCCTTTGGATATTTTTGGTCGATTTCACGAAAGTGCTGGGATCTGAATGAATGGGGCATCGTTGGAAAGGGCTCGCTCCCCCGAGCTCAGCGCACTTAATTTGGCCCCGAAATTCCAAGGGGTTCGGGAGTTATCCCCTCTTTTGTGATTTCCCCAAGGGGGCTGCAGAATGCCCATTATCTCGGGAAATACTGGTCAGCCCGGGGTGGGATTGAATTCACAGCCTCCCTAGGAGGTCCCTAACAATTTCCCGTCCAAAAAAGGGCCACTCCAGAATTTGCCCAAAACCGGAAAATTTTCAAAGGGGTACCCCTTTGGATATTTTTGCTCGATTTCACGAAAGTGCTGGGATCTGAATGAATGGGGCATCGTTGGAAAGGGCTCGCTCCCCCGAGTTCAGCGCACTTGATTTGGCCCCGAAATTCCAAGGGGTTCGGGAGTTATCCCCTCTTTTGTGATTTCCCCAAGGGGGCTGCAGAATGCCCATTATCTCGGGAAATACTGGTCAGCCCGGGGTGGGATTGAATTCACAGCCTCCCTAGGAGGTCCCTAACAATTTCCCATCCAAAAAAGGGCCACTCCAGAATTTGCCCAAAACCGGAAAATTTTCAAAGGGGTACCCCTTTGGATATTTTTGCTCGATTTCACGAAAGTGCTGGGATCTGAATGAATGGGGCATCGTTGGAAAGGGCTCGCTCCCCCGAGTTCAGCGCACTTGATTTGGCCCCGAAATTCCAAGGGGTTCGGGAGTTATCCCCTCTTTTGTGATTTCCCCAAGGGGGGCTGCAGAATGCCCATTATCTCGGGAAATACTGGTCAGCCCGGGGTGGGATTGAATTCACAGCCTCCCTAGGAGGTCCCTAACAATTTCCCGTCCAAAAAAGGGCCACTCCAGAATTTGCCCAAAACCGGAAAATTTTCAAAGGGGTACCCCTTTGGATATTTTTGCTCGATTTCACGAAAGTGCTGGGATCTGAATGAATGGGGCATCGTTGGAAAGGGCTCGCTCCCCCGAGTTCAGCGCACTTGATTTGGCCCCGAAATTCCAAGGGGTTCGGGAGTTATCCCCTCTTTTGTGATTTCCCCAAGGGGGGCTGCAGAATGCCCATTATCTCGGGAAATACTGGTCAGCCCGGGGTGGGATTGAATTCACAGCCTCCCTAGGAGGTCCCTAACAATTTCCCGTCCAAAAAAGGGCCACTCCAGAATTTGCCCAAAACCGGAAAATTTTCAAAGGGGTACCCCTTTGGATATTTTTGCTCGATTTCACGAAAGTGCTGGGATCTGAATGAATGGGGCATCGTTGGAAAGGGCTCGCTCCCCCGAGTTCAGCGCACTTGATTTGGTCCCGAAATTCCAAGGGGTTCGGGAGTTATCCCCTCTTTTGTGATTTCCCCAAGGGGGGCTGCAGAATGCCCATTATCTCGGGAAATACTGGTCAGCCCGGGGTGGGATTGAATTCACAGCCTCCCTAGGAGGTCCCTAACAATTTCCCGTCCAAAAACGGGCCACTCCAGAATTTGCCCAAAACCGGAAAATTTTCAAAGGGGTACCCCTTTGGATATTTTTGCTCGATTTCACGAAAGTGCTGGGATCTGAATGAATGGGGCATCGTTGGAAAGGGCTCGCTCCCCCGAGTTCAGCGCACTTGATTTGGTCCCGAAATTCCAAGGGGTTCGGGAGTTATCCCCTCTTTTGTGATTTCCCCAAGGGGGGCTGCAGAATGCCCATTATCTCGGGAAATACTGGTCAGCCCGGGGTGGGATTGAATTCACAGCCTCCCTAGGAGGTCCCTAACAATTTCCCGTCCAAAAAAGGGCCACTCCAGAATTTGCCCAAAACCGGAAAATTTTCAAAGGGGTACCCCTTTGGATATTTTTGGTCGATTTCACGAAAGTGCTGGGATCTGAATGAATGGGGCATCGTTGGAAAGGGCTCGCTCCCCCGAGCTCAGCGCACTTAATTTGGCCCCGAAATTCCAAGGGGTTCGGGAGTTATCCCCTCTTTTGTGATTTCCCCAAGGGGGCTGCAGAATGCCCATTATCTCGGGAAATACTGGTCAGCCCGGGGTGGGATTGAATTCACAGCCTCCCTAGGAGGTCCCTAACAATTTCCCGTCCAAAAAAGGGCCACTCCAGAATTTGCCCAAAACCGGAAAATTTTCAAAGGGGTACCTCTTTGGATATTTTTGCTCGATTTCACGAAAGTGCTGGGATCTGAATGAATGGGGCATCGTTGGAAAGGGCTCGCTCCCCCGAGCTCAGCGCACTTAATTTGGCCCCGAAATTCCAAGGGGTTCGGGAGTTATCCCCTCTTTTGTGATTTCCCCAAGGGGGGCTGCAGAATGCCCATTATCTCGGGAAATACTGGTCAGCCCGGGGTGGGATTGAATTCACAGCCTCCCTAGGAGGTCCCTAACAATTTCCCGTCCAAAAAAGGGCCACTCCAGAATTTGCCCAAAACCGGAAAATTTTCAAAGGGGTACCCCTTTGGATATTTTTGCTCGATTTCACGAAAGTGCTGGGATCTGAATGAATGGGGCATCGTTGGAAAGGGCTCGCTCCCCCGAGTTCAGCGCACTTGATTTGGCCCCGAAATTCCAAGGGGTTCGGGAGTTATCCCCTCTTTTGTGATTTCCCCAAGGGGGCTGCAGAATGCCCATTATCTCGGGAAATACTGGTCAGCCCGGGGTGGGATTGAATTCACAGCCTCCCTAGGAGGTCCCTAACAATTTCCCATCCAAAAAAGGGCCACTCCAGAATTTGCCCAAAACCGGAAAATTTTCAAAGGGGTACCCCTTTGGATATTTTTGCTCGATTTCACGAAAGTGCTGGGATCTGAATGAATGGGGCATCGTTGGAAAGGGCTCGCTCCCCCGAGCTCAGCGCACTTAATTTGGCCCCGAAATTCCAAGGGGTTCGGGAGTTATCCCCTCTTTTGTGATTTCCCCAAGGGGGCTGCAGAATGCCCATTATCTCGGGAAATACTGGTCAGCCCGGGGTGGGATTGAATTCACAGCCTCCCTAGGAGGTCCCTAACAATTTCCCGTCCAAAAAAGGGCCACTCCAGAATTTGCCCAAAACCGGAAAATTTTCAAAGGGGTACCCCTTTGGATATTTTTGCTCGATTTCACGAAAGTGCTGGGATCTGAATGAATGGGGCATCGTTGGAAAGGGCTCGCTCCCCCGAGTTCAGCGCACTTGATTTGGTCCCGAAATTCCAAGGGGTTCGGGAGTTATCCCCTCTTTTGTGATTTCCCCAAGGGGGGCTGCAGAATGCCCATTATCTCGGGAAATACTGGTCAGCCCGGGGTGGGATTGAATTCACAGCCTCCCTAGGAGGTCCCTAACAATTTCCCGTCCAAAAAAGGGCCACTCCAGAATTTGCCCAAAACCGGAAAATTTTCAAAGGGGTACCCCTTTGGATATTTTTGCTCGATTTCACGAAAGTGCTGGGATCTGAATGAATGGGGCATCGTTGGAAAGGGCTCGCTCCCCCGAGTTCAGCGCACTTGATTTGGCCCCGAAATTCCAAGGGGTTCGGGAGTTATCCCCTCTTTTGTGATTTCCCCAAGGGGGGCTGCAGAATGCCCATTATCTCGGGAAATACTGGTCAGCCCGGGGTGGGATTGAATTCACAGCCTCCCTAGGAGGTCCCTAACAATTTCCCGTCCAAAAAAGGGCCACTCCAGAATTTGCCCAAAACCGGAAAATTTTCAAAGGGGTACCCCTTTGGATATTTTTGCTCGATTTCACGAAAGTGCTGGGATCTGAATGAATGGGGCATCGTTGGAAAGGGCTCGCTCCCCCGAGTTCAGCGCACTTGATTTGGCCCCGAAATTCCAAGGGGTTCGGGAGTTATCCCCTCTTTTGTGATTTCCCCAAGGGGGGCTGCAGAATGCCCATTATCTCGGGAAATACTGGTCAGCCCGGGGTGGGATTGAATTCACAGCCTCCCTAGGAGGTCCCTAACAATTTCCCGTCCAAAAAAGGGCCACTCCAGAATTTGCCCAAAACCGGAAAATTTTCAAAGGGGTACCCCTTTGGATATTTTTGGTCGATTTCACGAAAGTGCTGGGATCTGAATGAATGGGGCATCGTTGGAAAGGGCTCGCTCCCCCGAGTTCAGCGCACTTGATTTGGTCCCGAAATTCCAAGGGGTTCGGGAGTTATCCCCTCTTTTGTGATTTCCCCAAGGGGGGCTGCAGAATGCCCATTATCTCGGGAAATACTGGTCAGCCCGGGGTGGGATTGAATTCACAGCCTCCCTAGGAGGTCCCTAACAATTTCCCGTCCAAAAAAGGGCCACTCCAGAATTTGCCCAAAACCGGAAAATTTTCAAAGGGGTACCCCTTTGGATATTTTTGCTCGATTTCACGAAAGTGCTGGGATCTGAATGAATGGGGCATCGTTGGAAAGGGCTCGCTCCCCCGAGTTCAGCGCACTTGATTTGGTCCCGAAATTCCAAGGGGTTCGGGAGTTATCCCCTCTTTTGTGATTTCCCCAAGGGGGGCTGCAGAATGCCCATTATCTCGGGAAATACTGGTCAGCCCGGGGTGGGATTGAATTCACAGCCTCCCTAGGAGGTCCCTAACAATTTCCCGTCCAAAAAAGGGCCACTCCAGAATTTGCCCAAAACCGGAAAATTTTCAAAGGGGTACCCCTTTGGATATTTTTGCTCGATTTCACGAAAGTGCTGGGATCTGAATGAATGGGGCATCGTTGGAAAGGGCTCGCTCCCCCGAGTTCAGCGCACTTGATTTGGCCCCGAAATTCCAAGGGGTTCGGGAGTTATCCCCTCTTTTGTGATTTCCCCAAGGGGGGCTGCAGAATGCCCATTATCTCGGGAAATACTGGTCAGCCCGGGGTGGGATTGAATTCACAGCCTCCCTAGGAGGTCCCTAACAATTTCCCGTCCAAAAAAGGGCCACTCCAGAATTTGCCCAAAACCGGAAAATTTTCAAAGGGGTACCCCTTTGGATATTTTTGCTCGATTTCACGAAAGTGCTGGGATCTGAATGAATGGGGCATCGTTGGAAAGGGCTCGCTCCCCCGAGTTCAGCGCACTTGATTTGGTCCCGAAATTCCAAGGGGTTCGGGAGTTATCCCCTCTTTTGTGATTTTCCCAAGGGGGGCTGCAGAATGCCCATTATCTCGGGAAATACTGGTCAGCCCGGGGTGGGATTGAATTCACAGCCTCCCTAGGAGGTCCCTAACAATTTCCCGTCCAAAAAAGGGCCACTCCAGAATTTGCCCAAAACCGGAAAATTTTCAAAGGGGTACCCCTTTGGATATTTTTGGTCGATTTCACGAAAGTGCTGGGATCTGAATGAATGGGGCATCGTTGGAAAGGGCTCGCTCCCCCGAGCTCAGCGCACTTAATTTGGCCCCGAAATTCCAAGGGGTTCGGGAGTTATCCCCTCTTTTGTGATTTCCCCAAGGGGGCTGCAGAATGCCCATTATCTCGGGAAATACTGGTCAGCCCGGGGTGGGATTGAATTCACAGCCTCCCTAGGAGGTCCCTAACAAGTTCCCGTCCAAAAAAGGGCCACTCCAGAATTTGCCCAAAACCGGAAAATTTTCAAAGGGGTACCCCTTTGGATATTTTTGCTCGATTTCACGAAAGTGCTGGGATCTGAATGAATGGGGCATCGTTGGAAAGGGCTCGCTCCCCCGAGTTCAGCGCACTTGATTTGGTCCCGAAATTCCAAGGGGTTCGGGAGTTATCCCCTCTTTTGTGATTTCCCCAAGGGGGCTGCAGAATGCCCATTATCTCGGGAAATACTGGTCAGCCCGGGGTGGGATTGAATTCACAGCCTCCCTAGGAGGTCCCTAACAATTTCCCGTCCAAAAAAGGGCCACTCCAGAATTTGCCCAAAACCGGAAAATTTTCAAAGGGGTACCCCTTTGGATATTTTTGCTCGATTTCACGAAAGTGCTGGGATCTGAATGAATGGGGCATCGTTGGAAAGGGCTCGCTCCCCCGAGCTCAGCGCACTTAATTTGGCCCCGAAATTCCAAGGGGTTCGGGAGTTATCCCCTCTTTTGTGATTTCCCCAAGGGGGGCTGCAGAATGCCCATTATCTCGGGAAATACTGGTCAGCCCGGGGTGGGATTGAATTCACAGCCTCCCTAGGAGGTCCCTAACAATTTCCCGTCCAAAAAAGGGCCACTCCAGAATTTGCCCAAAACCGGAAAATTTTCAAAGGGGTACCCCTTTGGATATTTTTGCTCGATTTCACGAAAGTGCTGGGATCTGAATGAATGGGGCATCGTTGGAAAGGGCTCGCTCCCCCGAGTTCAGCGCACTTGATTTGGTCCCGAAATTCCAAGGGGTTCGGGAGTTATCCCCTCTTTTGTGATTTCCCCAAGGGGGGCTGCAGAATGCCCATTATCTCGGGAAATACTGGTCAGCCCGGGGTGGGATTGAATTCACAGCCTCCCTAGGAGGTCCCTAACAATTTCCCGTCCAAAAAAGGGCCACTCCAGAATTTGCCCAAAACCGGAAAATTTTCAAAGGGGTACCCCTTTGGATATTTTTGCTCGATTTCACGAAAGTGCTGGGATCTGAATGAATGGGGCATCGTTGGAAAGGGCTCGCTCCCCCGAGCTCAGCGCACTTAATTTGGCCCCGAAATTCCAAGGGGTTCGGGAGTTATCCCCTCTTTTGTGATTTCCCCAAGGGGGCTGCAGAATGCCCATTATCTCGGGAAATACTGGTCAGCCCGGGGTGGGATTGAATTCACAGCCTCCCTAGGAGGTCCCTAACAATTTCCCGTCCAAAAAAGGGCCACTCCAGAATTTGCCCAAAACCGGAAAATTTTCAAAGGGGTACCCCTTTGGATATTTTTGCTCGATTTCACGAAAGTGCTGGGATCTGAATGAATGGGGCATCGTTGGAAAGGGCTCGCTCCCCCGAGCTCAGCGCACTTAATTTGGCCCCGAAATTCCAAGGGGTTCGGGAGTTATCCCCTCTTTTGTGATTTCCCCAAGGGGGGCTGCAGAATGCCCATTATCTCGGGAAATACTGGTCAGCCCGGGGTGGGATTGAATTCACAGCCTCCCTAGGAGGTCCCTAACAATTTCCCGTCCAAAAAAGGGCCACTCCAGAATTTGCCCAAAACCGGAAAATTTTCAAAGGGGTACCCCTTTGGATATTTTTGCTCGATTTCACGAAAGTGCTGGGATCTGAATGAATGGGGCATCGTTGGAAAGGGCTCGCTCCCCCGAGCTCAGCGCACTTAATTTGGCCCCGAAATTCCAAGGGGTTCGGGAGTTATCCCCTCTTTTGTGATTTCCCCAAGGGGGCTGCAGAATGCCCATTATCTCGGGAAATACTGGTCAGCCCGGGGTGGGATTGAATTCACAGCCTCCCTAGGAGGTCCCTAACAATTTCCCGTCCAAAAAAGGGCCACTCCAGAATTTGCCCAAAACCGGAAAATTTTCAAAGGGGTACGTACCCCTTTGGATATTTTTGCTCGATTTCACGAAAGTGCTGGGATCTGAATGAATGGGGCATCGTTGGAAAGGGCTCGCTCCCCCGAGCTCAGCGCACTTAATTTGGCCCCGAAATTCCAAGGGGTTCGGGAGTTATCCCCTCTTTTGTGATTTCCCCAAGGGGGGCTGCAGAATGCCCATTATCTCGGGAAATACTGGTCAGCCCGGGGTGGGATTGAATTCACAGCCTCCCTAGGAGGTCCCTAACAATTTCCCGTCCAAAAAAGGGCCACTCCAGAATTTGCCCAAAACCGGAAAATTTTCAAAGGGGTACCCCTTTGGATATTTTTGCTCGATTTCACGAAAGTGCTGGGATCTGAATGAATGGGGCATCGTTGGAAAGGGCTCGCTCCCCCGAGTTCAGCGCACTTGATTTGGTCCCGAAATTCCAAGGGGTTCGGGAGTTATCCCCTCTTTTGTGATTTCCCCAAGGGGGGCTGCAGAATGCCCATTATCTCGGGAAATACTGGTCAGCCCGGGGTGGGATTGAATTCACAGCCTCCCTAGGAGGTCCCTAACAATTTCCCGTCCAAAAAAGGGCCACTCCAGAATTTGCCCAAAACCGGAAAATTTTCAAAGGGGTACCCCTTTGGATATTTTTGCTCGATTTCACGAAAGTGCTGGGATCTGAATGAATGGGGCATCGTTGGAAAGGGCTCGCTCCCCCGAGTTCAGCGCACTTGATTTGGTCCCGAAATTCCAAGGGGTTCGGGAGTTATCCCCTCTTTTGTGATTTCCCCAAGGGGGGCTGCAGAATGCCCATTATCTCGGGAAATACTGGTCAGCCCGGGGTGGGATTGAATTCACAGCCTCCCTAGGAGGTCCCTAACAATTTCCCGTCCAAAAAAGGGCCACTCCAGAATTTGCCCAAAACCGGAAAATTTTCAAAGGGGTACCCCTTTGGATATTTTTGCTCGATTTCACGAAAGTGCTGGGATCTGAATGAATGGGGCATCGTTGGAAAGGGCTCGCTCCCCCGAGCTCAGCGCACTTAATTTGGCCCCGAAATTCCAAGGGGTTCGGGAGTTATCCCCTCTTTTGTGATTTCCCCAAGGGGGCTGCAGAATGCCCATTATCTCGGGAAATACTGGTCAGCCCGGGGTGGGATTGAATTCACAGCCTCCCTAGGAGGTCCCTAACAATTTCCCGTCCAAAAAAGGGCCACTCCAGAATTTGCCCAAAACCGCAAAATTTTCAAAGGGGTACCCCTTTGGATATTTTTGCTCGATTTCACGAAAGTGCTGGGATCTGAATGAATGGGGCATCGTTGGAAAGGGCTCGCTCCCCCGAGTTCAGCGCACTTGATTTGGTCCCGAAATTCCAAGGGGTTCGGGAGTTATCCCCTCTTTTGTGATTTCCCCAAGGGGGGCTGCAGAATGCCCATTATCTCGGGAAATACTGGTCAGCCCGGGGTGGGATTGAATTCACAGCCTCCCTAGGAGGTCCCTAACAATTTCCCGTCCAAAAAAGGGCCACTCCAGAATTTGCCCAAAACCGGAAAATTTTCAAAGGGGTACCCCTTTGGATATTTTTGCTCGATTTCACGAAAGTGCTGGGATCTGAATGAATGGGGCATCGTTGGAAAGGGCTCGCTCCCCCGAGCTCAGCGCACTTAATTTGGCCCCGAAATTCCAAGGGGTTCGGGAGTTATCCCCTCTTTTGTGATTTCCCCAAGGGGGCTGCAGAATGCCCATTATCTCGGGAAATACTGGTCAGCCCGGGGTGGGATTGAATTCACAGCCTCCCTAGGAGGTCCCTAACAATTTCCCGTCCAAAAAAGGGCCACTCCAGAATTTGCCCAAAACCGGAAAATTTTCAAAGGGGTACCCCTTTGGATATTTTTGCTCGATTTCACGAAAGTGCTGGGATCTGAATGAATGGGGCATCGTTGGAAAGGGCTCGCTCCCCCGAGCTCAGCGCACTTAATTTGGCCCCGAAATTCCAAGGGGTTCGGGAGTTATCCCCTCTTTTGTGATTTCCCCAAGGGGGCTGCAGAATGCCCATTATCTCGGGAAATACTGGTCAGCCCGGGGTGGGATTGAATTCACAGCCTCCCTAGGAGGTCCCTAACAATTTCCCGTCCAAAAAAGGGCCACTCCAGAATTTGCCCAAAACCGGAAAATTTTCAAAGGGGTACCCCTTTGGATATTTTTGCTCGATTTCACGAAAGTGCTGGGATCTGAATGAATGGGGCATCGTTGGAAAGGGCTCGCTCCCCCGAGCTCAGCGCACTTAATTTGGCCCCGAAATTCCAAGGGGTTCGGGAGTTATCCCCTCTTTTGTGATTTCCCCAAGGGGGGCTGCAGAATGCCCATTATCTCGGGAAATACTGGTCAGCCCGGGGTGGGATTGAATTCACAGCCTCCCTAGGAGGTCCCTAACAATTTCCCGTCCAAAAAAGGGCCACTCCAGAATTTGCCCAAAACCGGAAAATTTTCAAAGGGGTACCCCTTTGGATATTTTTGCTCGATTTCACGAAAGTGCTGGGATCTGAATGAATGGGGCATCGTTGGAAAGGGCTCGCTCCCCCGAGTTCAGCGCACTTGATTTGGTCCCGAAATTCCAAGGGGTTCGGGAGTTATCCCCTCTTTTGTGATTTCCCCAAGGGGGGCTGCAGAATGCCCATTATCTCGGGAAATACTGGTCAGCCCGGGGTGGGATTGAATTCACAGCCTCCCTAGGAGGTCCCTAACAATTTCCCGTCCAAAAAAGGGCCACTCCAGAATTTGCCCAAAACCGGAAAATTTTCAAAGGGGTACCCCTTTGGATATTTTTGCTCGATTTCACGAAAGTGCTGGGATCTGAATGAATGGGGCATCGTTGGAAAGGGCTCGCTCCCCCGAGTTCAGCGCACTTGATTTGGTCCCGAAATTCCAAGGGGTTCGGGAGTTATCCCCTCTTTTGTGATTTCCCCAAGGGGGGCTGCAGAATGCCCATTATCTCGGGAAATACTGGTCAGCCCGGGGTGGGATTGAATTCACAGCCTCCCTAGGAGGTCCCTAACAATTTCCCGTCCAAAAAAGGGCCACTCCAGAATTTGCCCAAAACCGGAAAATTTTCAAAGGGGTACCCCTTTGGATATTTTTGCTCGATTTCACGAAAGTGCTGGGATCTGAATGAATGGGGCATCGTTGGAAAGGGCTCGCTCCCCCGAGCTCAGCGCACTTAATTTGGCCCCGAAATTCCAAGGGGTTCGGGAGTTATCCCCTCTTTTGTGATTTCCCCAAGGGGGCTGCAGAATGCCCATTATCTCGGGAAATACTGGTCAGCCCGGGGTGGGATTGAATTCACAGCCTCCCTAGGAGGTCCCTAACAATTTCCCGTCCAAAAAAGGGCCACTCCAGAATTTGCCCAAAACCGGAAAATTTTCAAAGGGGTACCCCTTTGGATATTTTTGCTCGATTTCACGAAAGTGCTGGGATCTGAATGAATGGGGCATCGTTGGAAAGGGCTCGCTCCCCCGAGTTCAGCGCACTTGATTTGGTCCCGAAATTCCAAGGGGTTCGGGAGTTATCCCCTCTTTTGTGATTTCCCCAAGGGGGGCTGCAGAATGCCCATTATCTCGGGAAATACTGGTCAGCCCGGGGTGGGATTGAATTCACAGCCTCCCTAGGAGGTCCCTAACAATTTCCCGTCCAAAAAAGGGCCACTCCAGAATTTGCCCAAAACCGGAAAATTTTCAAAGGGGTACCCCTTTGGATATTTTTGCTCGATTTCACGAAAGTGCTGGGATCTGAATGAATGGGGCATCGTTGGAAAGGGCTCGCTCCCCCGAGCTCAGCGCACTTAATTTGGCCCCGAAATTCCAAGGGGTTCGGGAGTTATCCCCTCTTTTGTGATTTCCCCAAGGGGGCTGCAGAATGCCCATTATCTCGGGAAATACTGGTCAGCCCGGGGTGGGATTGAATTCACAGCCTCCCTAGGAGGTCCCTAACAATTTCCCGTCCAAAAAAGGGCCACTCCAGAATTTGCCCAAAACCGGAAAATTTTCAAAGGGGTACCCCTTTGGATATTTTTGCTCGATTTCACGAAAGTGCTGGGATCTGAATGAATGGGGCATCGTTGGAAAGGGCTCGCTCCCCCGAGCTCAGCGCACTTAATTTGGCCCCGAAATTCCAAGGGGTTCGGGAGTTATCCCCTCTTTTGTGATTTCCCCAAGGGGGCTGCAGAATGCCCATTATCTCGGGAAATACTGGTCAGCCCGGGGTGGGATTGAATTCACAGCCTCCCTAGGAGGTCCCTAACAATTTCCCGTCCAAAAAAGGGCCACTCCAGAATTTGCCCAAAACCGGAAAATTTTCAAAGGGGTACCCCTTTGGATATTTTTGCTCGATTTCACGAAAGTGCTGGGATCTGAATGAATGGGGCATCGTTGGAAAGGGCTCGCTCCCCCGAGCTCAGCGCACTTAATTTGGCCCCGAAATTCCAAGGGGTTCGGGAGTTATCCCCTCTTTTGTGATTTCCCCAAGGGGGGCTGCAGAATGCCCATTATCTCGGGAAATACTGGTCAGCCCGGGGTGGGATTGAATTCACAGCCTCCCTAGGAGGTCCCTAACAATTTCCCGTCCAAAAAAGGGCCACTCCAGAATTTGCCCAAAACCGGAAAATTTTCAAAGGGGTACCCCTTTGGATATTTTTGCTCGATTTCACGAAAGTGCTGGGATCTGAATGAATGGGGCATCGTTGGAAAGGGCTCGCTCCCCCGAGTTCAGCGCACTTGATTTGGTCCCGAAATTCCAAGGGGTTCGGGAGTTATCCCCTCTTTTGTGATTTCCCCAAGGGGGGCTGCAGAATGCCCATTATCTCGGGAAATACTGGTCAGCCCGGGGTGGGATTGAATTCACAGCCTCCCTAGGAGGTCCCTAACAATTTCCCGTCCAAAAAAGGGCCACTCCAGAATTTGCCCAAAACCGGAAAATTTTCAAAGGGGTACCCCTTTGGATATTTTTGCTCGATTTCACGAAAGTGCTGGGATCTGAATGAATGGGGCATCGTTGGAAAGGGCTCGCTCCCCCGAGTTCAGCGCACTTGATTTGGTCCCGAAATTCCAAGGGGTTCGGGAGTTATCCCCTCTTTTGTGATTTCCCCAAGGGGGGCTGCAGAATGCCCATTATCTCGGGAAATACTGGTCAGCCCGGGGTGGGATTGAATTCACAGCCTCCCTAGGAGGTCCCTAACAATTTCCCGTCCAAAAAAGGGCCACTCCAGAATTTGCCCAAAACCGGAAAATTTTCAAAGGGGTACCCCTTTGGATATTTTTGCTCGATTTCACGAAAGTGCTGGGATCTGAATGAATGGGGCATCGTTGGAAAGGGCTCGCTCCCCCGAGCTCAGCGCACTTAATTTGGCCCCGAAATTCCAAGGGGTTCGGGAGTTATCCCCTCTTTTGTGATTTCCCCAAGGGGGCTGCAGAATGCCCATTATCTCGGGAAATACTGGTCAGCCCGGGGTGGGATTGAATTCACAGCCTCCCTAGGAGGTCCCTAACAATTTCCCGTCCAAAAAAGGGCCACTCCAGAATTTGCCCAAAACCGCAAAATTTTCAAAGGGGTACCCCTTTGGATATTTTTGCTCGATTTCACGAAAGTGCTGGGATCTGAATGAATGGGGCATCGTTGGAAAGGGCTCGCTCCCCCGAGTTCAGCGCACTTGATTTGGTCCCGAAATTCCAAGGGGTTCGGGAGTTATCCCCTCTTTTGTGATTTCCCCAAGGGGGGCTGCAGAATGCCCATTATCTCGGGAAATACTGGTCAGCCCGGGGTGGGATTGAATTCACAGCCTCCCTAGGAGGTCCCTAACAATTTCCCGTCCAAAAAAGGGCCACTCCAGAATTTGCCCAAAACCGGAAAATTTTCAAAGGGGTACCCCTTTGGATATTTTTGCTCGATTTCACGAAAGTGCTGGGATCTGAATGAATGGGGCATCGTTGGAAAGGGCTCGCTCCCCCGAGCTCAGCGCACTTAATTTGGCCCCGAAATTCCAAGGGGTTCGGGAGTTATCCCCTCTTTTGTGATTTCCCCAAGGGGGCTGCAGAATGCCCATTATCTCGGGAAATACTGGTCAGCCCGGGGTGGGATTGAATTCACAGCCTCCCTAGGAGGTCCCTAACAATTTCCCGTCCAAAAAAGGGCCACTCCAGAATTTGCCCAAAACCGGAAAATTTTCAAAGGGGTACCCCTTTGGATATTTTTGCTCGATTTCACGAAAGTGCTGGGATCTGAATGAATGGGGCATCGTTGGAAAGGGCTCGCTCCCCCGAGCTCAGCGCACTTAATTTGGCCCCGAAATTCCAAGGGGTTCGGGAGTTATCCCCTCTTTTGTGATTTCCCCAAGGGGGCTGCAGAATGCCCATTATCTCGGGAAATACTGGTCAGCCCGGGGTGGGATTGAATTCACAGCCTCCCTAGGAGGTCCCTAACAATTTCCCGTCCAAAAAAGGGCCACTCCAGAATTTGCCCAAAACCGGAAAATTTTCAAAGGGGTACCCCTTTGGATATTTTTGCTCGATTTCACGAAAGTGCTGGGATCTGAATGAATGGGGCATCGTTGGAAAGGGCTCGCTCCCCCGAGCTCAGCGCACTTAATTTGGCCCCGAAATTCCAAGGGGTTCGGGAGTTATCCCCTCTTTTGTGATTTCCCCAAGGGGGGCTGCAGAATGCCCATTATCTCGGGAAATACTGGTCAGCCCGGGGTGGGATTGAATTCACAGCCTCCCTAGGAGGTCCCTAACAATTTCCCGTCCAAAAAAGGGCCACTCCAGAATTTGCCCAAAACCGGAAAATTTTCAAAGGGGTACCCCTTTGGATATTTTTGCTCGATTTCACGAAAGTGCTGGGATCTGAATGAATGGGGCATCGTTGGAAAGGGCTCGCTCCCCCGAGCTCAGCGCACTTAATTTGGCCCCGAAATTCCAAGGGGTTCGGGAGTTATCCCCTCTTTTGTGATTTCCCCAAGGGGGCTGCAGAATGCCCATTATCTCGGGAAATACTGGTCAGCCCGGGGTGGGATTGAATTCACAGCCTCCCTAGGAGGTCCCTAACAATTTCCCGTCCAAAAAAGGGCCACTCCAGAATTTGCCCAAAACCGGAAAATTTTCAAAGGGGTACCCCTTTGGATATTTTTGCTCGATTTCACGAAAGTGCTGGGATCTGAATGAATGGGGCATCGTTGGAAAGGGCTCGCTCCCCCGAGCTCAGCGCACTTAATTTGGCCCCGAAATTCCAAGGGGTTCGGGAGTTATCCCCTCTTTTGTGATTTCCCCAAGGGGGGCTGCAGAATGCCCATTATCTCGGGAAATACTGGTCAGCCCGGGGTGGGATTGAATTCACAGCCTCCCTAGGAGGTCCCTAACAATTTCCCGTCCAAAAAAGGGCCACTCCAGAATTTGCCCAAAACCGGAAAATTTTCAAAGGGGTACCCCTTTGGATATTTTTGCTCGATTTCACGAAAGTGCTGGGATCTGAATGAATGGGGCATCGTTGGAAAGGGCTCGCTCCCCCGAGTTCAGCGCACTTGATTTGGTCCCGAAATTCCAAGGGGTTCGGGAGTTATCCCCTCTTTTGTGATTTCCCCAAGGGGGGCTGCAGAATGCCCATTATCTCGGGAAATACTGGTCAGCCCGGGGTGGGATTGAATTCACAGCCTCCCTAGGAGGTCCCTAACAATTTCCCGTCCAAAAAAGGGCCACTCCAGAATTTGCCCAAAACCGGAAAATTTTCAAAGGGGTACCCCTTTGGATATTTTTGCTCGATTTCACGAAAGTGCTGGGATCTGAATGAATGGGGCATCGTTGGAAAGGGCTCGCTCCCCCGAGTTCAGCGCACTTGATTTGGTCCCGAAATTCCAAGGGGTTCGGGAGTTATCCCCTCTTTTGTGATTTCCCCAAGGGGGGCTGCAGAATGCCCATTATCTCGGGAAATACTGGTCAGCCCGGGGTGGGATTGAATTCACAGCCTCCCTAGGAGGTCCCTAACAATTTCCCGTCCAAAAAAGGGCCACTCCAGAATTTGCCCAAAACCGGAAAATTTTCAAAGGGGTACCCCTTTGGATATTTTTGCTCGATTTCACGAAAGTGCTGGGATCTGAATGAATGGGGCATCGTTGGAAAGGGCTCGCTCCCCCGAGCTCAGCGCACTTAATTTGGCCCCGAAATTCCAAGGGGTTCGGGAGTTATCCCCTCTTTTGTGATTTCCCCAAGGGGGCTGCAGAATGCCCATTATCTCGGGAAATACTGGTCAGCCCGGGGTGGGATTGAATTCACAGCCTCCCTAGGAGGTCCCTAACAATTTCCCGTCCAAAAAAGGGCCACTCCAGAATTTGCCCAAAACCGCAAAATTTTCAAAGGGGTACCCCTTTGGATATTTTTGCTCGATTTCACGAAAGTGCTGGGATCTGAATGAATGGGGCATCGTTGGAAAGGGCTCGCTCCCCCGAGTTCAGCGCACTTGATTTGGTCCCGAAATTCCAAGGGGTTCGGGAGTTATCCCCTCTTTTGTGATTTCCCCAAGGGGGGCTGCAGAATGCCCATTATCTCGGGAAATACTGGTCAGCCCGGGGTGGGATTGAATTCACAGCCTCCCTAGGAGGTCCCTAACAATTTCCCGTCCAAAAAAGGGCCACTCCAGAATTTGCCCAAAACCGGAAAATTTTCAAAGGGGTACCCCTTTGGATATTTTTGCTCGATTTCACGAAAGTGCTGGGATCTGAATGAATGGGGCATCGTTGGAAAGGGCTCGCTCCCCCGAGCTCAGCGCACTTAATTTGGCCCCGAAATTCCAAGGGGTTCGGGAGTTATCCCCTCTTTTGTGATTTCCCCAAGGGGGCTGCAGAATGCCCATTATCTCGGGAAATACTGGTCAGCCCGGGGTGGGATTGAATTCACAGCCTCCCTAGGAGGTCCCTAACAATTTCCCGTCCAAAAAAGGGCCACTCCAGAATTTGCCCAAAACCGGAAAATTTTCAAAGGGGTACCCCTTTGGATATTTTTGCTCGATTTCACGAAAGTGCTGGGATCTGAATGAATGGGGCATCGTTGGAAAGGGCTCGCTCCCCCGAGTTCAGCGCACTTGATTTGGCCCCGAAATTCCAAGGGGTTCGGGAGTTATCCCCTCTTTTGTGATTTCCCCAAGGGGGGCTGCAGAATGCCCATTATCTCGGGAAATACTGGTCAGCCCGGGGTGGGATTGAATTCACAGCCTCCCTAGGAGGTCCCTAACAATTTCCCGTCCAAAAAAGGGCCACTCCAGAATTTGCCCAAAACCGGAAAATTTTCAAAGGGGTACCCCTTTGGATATTTTTGCTCGATTTCACGAAAGTGCTGGGATCTGAATGAATGGGGCATCGTTGGAAAGGGCTCGCTCCCCCGAGCTCAGCGCACTTAATTTGGCCCCGAAATTCCAAGGGGTTCGGGAGTTATCCCCTCTTTTGTGATTTCCCCAAGGGGGCTGCAGAATGCCCATTATCTCGGGAAATACTGGTCAGCCCGGGGTGGGATTGAATTCACAGCCTCCCTAGGAGGTCCCTAACAATTTCCCGTCCAAAAAAGGGCCACTCCAGAATTTGCCCAAAACCGGAAAATTTTCAAAGGGGTACCCCTTTGGATATTTTTGCTCGATTTCACGAAAGTGCTGGGATCTGAATGAATGGGGCATCGTTGGAAAGGGCTCGCTCCCCCGAGCTCAGCGCACTTAATTTGGCCCCGAAATTCCAAGGGGTTCGGGAGTTATCCCCTCTTTTGTGATTTCCCCAAGGGGGCTGCAGAATGCCCATTATCTCGGGAAATACTGGTCAGCCCGGGGTGGGATTGAATTCACAGCCTCCCTAGGAGGTCCCTAACAATTTCCCGTCCAAAAAAGGGCCACTCCAGAATTTGCCCAAAACCGGAAAATTTTCAAAGGGGTACCCCTTTGGATATTTTTGCTCGATTTCACGAAAGTGCTGGGATCTGAATGAATGGGGCATCGTTGGAAAGGGCTCGCTCCCCCGAGCTCAGCGCACTTAATTTGGCCCCGAAATTCCAAGGGGTTCGGGAGTTATCCCCTCTTTTGTGATTTCCCCAAGGGGGGCTGCAGAATGCCCATTATCTCGGGAAATACTGGTCAGCCCGGGGTGGGATTGAATTCACAGCCTCCCTAGGAGGTCCCTAACAATTTCCCGTCCAAAAAAGGGCCACTCCAGAATTTGCCCAAAACCGGAAAATTTTCAAAGGGGCACCCCTTTGGATATTTTTGGTCGATTTCACGAAAGTGCTGGGATCTGAATGAATGGGGCATCGTTGGAAAGGGCTCGCTCCCCCGAGTTCAGCGCACTTGATTTGGTCCCGAAATTCCAAGGGGTTCGGGAGTTATCCCCTCTTTTGTGATTTCCCCAAGGGGGGCTGCAGAATGCCCATTATCTCGGGAAATACTGGTCAGCCCGGGGTGGGATTGAATTCACAGCCTCCCTAGGAGGTCCCTAACAATTTCCCGTCCAAAAAAGGGCCACTCCAGAATTTGCCCAAAACCGGAAAATTTTCAAAGGGGTACCCCTTTGGATATTTTTGCTCGATTTCACGAAAGTGCTGGGATCTGAATGAATGGGGCATCGTTGGAAAAGGCTCGCTCCCCCGAGTTCAGCGCACTTGATTTGGTCCCGAAATTCCAAGGGTTCGGGAGTTATCCCCTCTTTTGTGATTTCCCCAAGGGGGGCTGCAGAATGCCCATTATCTCGGGAAATACTGGTCAGCCCGGGGTGGGATTGAATTCACAGCCTCCCTAGGAGGTCCCTAACAATTTCCCGTCCAAAAAAGGGCCACTCCAGAATTTGCCCAAAACCGGAAAATTTTCAAAGGGGTACCCCTTTGGATATTTTTGCTCGATTTCACGAAAGTGCTGGGATCTGAATGAATGGGGCATCGTTGGAAAGGGCTCGCTCCCCCGAGCTCAGCGCACTTAATTTGGCCCCGAAATTCCAAGGGGTTCGGGAGTTATCCCCTCTTTTGTGATTTCCCCAAGGGGGGCTGCAGAATGCCCATTATCTCGGGAAATACTGGTCAGCCCGGGGTGGGATTGAATTCACAGCCTCCCTAGGAGGTCCCTAACAATTTCCCGTCCAAAAAAGGGCCACTCCAGAATTTGCCCAAAACCGGAAAATTTTCAAAGGGGTACCCCTTTGGATATTTTTGCTCGATTTCACGAAAGTGCTGGGATCTGAATGAATGGGGCATCGTTGGAAAGGGCTCGCTCCCCCGAGCTCAGCGCACTTAATTTGGCCCCGAAATTCCAAGGGGTTCGGGAGTTATCCCCTCTTTTGTGATTTCCCCAAGGGGGCTGCAGAATGCCCATTATCTCGGGAAATACTGGTCAGCCCGGGGTGGGATTGAATTCACAGCCTCCCTAGGAGGTCCCTAACAATTTCCCGTCCAAAAAAGGGCCACTCCAGAATTTGCCCAAAACCGGAAAATTTTCAAAGGGGTACCCCTTTGGATATTTTTGCTCGATTTCACGAAAGTGCTGGGATCTGAATGAATGGGGCATCGTTGGAAAGGGCTCGCTCCCCCGAGCTCAGCGCACTTAATTTGGCCCCGAAATTCCAAGGGGTTCGGGAGTTATCCCCTCTTTTGTGATTTCCCCAAGGGGGGCTGCAGAATGCCCATTATCTCGGGAAATACTGGTCAGCCCGGGGTGGGATTGAATTCACAGCCTCCCTAGGAGGTCCCTAACAATTTCCCATCCAAAAAAGGGCCACTCCAGAATTTGCCCAAAACCGGAAAATTTTCAAAGGGGTACCCCTTTGGATATTTTTGCTCGATTTCACGAAAGTGCTGGGATCTGAATGAATGGGGCATCGTTGGAAAGGGCTCGCTCCCCCGAGTTCAGCGCACTTGATTTGGCCCCGAAATTCCAAGGGGTTCGGGAGTTATCCCCTCTTTTGTGATTTCCCCAAGGGGGCTGCAGAATGCCCATTATCTCGGGAAATACTGGTCAGCCCGGGGTGGGATTGAATTCACAGCCTCCCTAGGAGGTCCCTAACCATTTCCCATCCAAAAAAGGGCCACTCCAGAATTTGCCCAAAACCGGAAAATTTTCAAAGGGGTACCCCTTTGGATATTTTTGCTCGATTTCACGAAAGTGCTGGGATCTGAATGAATGGGGCATCGTTGGAAAGGGCTCGCTCCCCCGAGTTCAGCGCACTTGATTTGGCCCCGAAATTCCAAGGGGTTCGGGAGTTATCCCCTCTTTTGTGATTTCCCCAAGGGGGCTGCAGAATGCCCATTATCTCGGGAAATACTGGTCAGCCCGGGGTGGGATTGAATTCACAGCCTCCCTAGGAGGTCCCTAACAATTTCCCATCCAAAAAAGGGCCACTCCAGAATTTGCCCAAAACCGGAAAATTTTCAAAGGGGTACCCCTTTGGATATTTTTGCTCGATTTCACGAAAGTGCTGGGATCTGAATGAATGGGGCATCGTTGGAAAGGGCTCGCTCCCCCGAGTTCAGCGCACTTGATTTGGCCCCGAAATTCCAAGGGGTTCGGGAGTTATCCCCTCTTTTGTGATTTCCCCAAGGGGGGCTGCAGAATGCCCATTATCTCGGGAAATACTGGTCAGCCCGGGGTGGGACGCCTCATTAAATCAAACACTTGGCTCTTCCTCTTAGACACTCCGGTGGTAGCATCCATACGATGCAACCGTACGCGGGAGGAGACTACACTTCAAGGGATAGGCATAATCAACATCGATCGTGGATGCACACTGCAAACAAAGACAATTTCACTTAAATCAAACCTGGACGAAGTCATTCCAGTTAAAGCAACCCATCATTATCCCGAAAATTATTCGATTCCAGAACTCAAACCTTTCACCGTAGGTCCAAAAAATTGCATGGATGAAGAGCCGGTGTTAAGGCCGGTAGATTCTCTTGAAGATATATCAAAACTGGAAATCCCTCTGTATACTGGAGCAACAGTTGGCCACCACGCAATCTCAATCAGCGTTGCAGTGGGCTGCGTGTTATTAATTAGCTTCGCAATTTACAGACGAAAAGCCTACTCCAAATGGTGGCCCAACGTTCTGACAAGATCCAGAGAAGCAGATTCCAATGCATCAGATAAACAAGAGGCGCAAGAAGGATATGCTACCACCTCTTCAGCTCGAGCTCCACAAGGACCAGGGGAGCTACCCCTCTCTACCATGGAACGCAAATGGACGCAGAAGACTGGCGATAGCTCCCGCTCCCGAATAAACAGTCAACTTCCCAAAAAACCTAGACTTAAGCGAAAAAAATGAAAATTCTCCTTTTATCCATAAATTTCAATCCTCTCATAATCCAAACCATTCCTACATTTCGGAAGGCGAGTAGGTGCGCCATAAAACACCCAGTTCCAGAGCGATAGTTTGCAAAAGTAAGGCCCAATAAGCTGGATCCACCCTGGAGATAGCCAAGACCGGAGCATGTATCCTGGAGCCCGTTTGCCCCCATATTATGTATACTAGATCTTCACCAGCACTTGGATTTGTTTTTGGGAAATTCGAACCAAAAATAGTGATTTAAAACACCCTGAAGGAAGTCAAGACCTTCCTAAAGGTGCATCCATATATAGACCCGCTGAAAGTGGAAATTAGCACAATTACTTAGGACTTGCACAGTAAATATTAGGGAAAAAAACGTCCGAAATTCATGGAATAACCGATATACTAGATCTTTACTTAATTTTTAGATTTGAATATTTCAATCACACGAGAGAGAAAGGCAAAACACAAACAGCAAACAGCACAAACAAATTGTCTGGTAAATTAACTTAATTAACTCGAAAAAAATGCAGCGTGCCAGTGTGCATTACCGGCAACATCAGACGCATCAAACTCCAAAACACCTAAAATCGTACAATTTGTGAAATAATAATAAAAACAATTCCACCTTGCCTGCTATTATATTCAAAAAAGGATAAAAAAAACAATCCGCACAAACTAAAACAGGGCAAAACAAGGAATAAATATTGCAGCCAAACTATAGTGGTTTTTACTACCTGAACACCTGAACTCTTTGACAAAGCAAATTGAAGACCACCGCCAGATCTTCACCATCCACCAACACGAAGATCTACACTTAATAATTAAGAAAGGAACTGCGGCACCCAACCTTCAGGACCCCGAACTTTTTTATTAACAAGTATTTCACCACATTAGACACTTCAAAGGAAAATGAACAGAAAACTATGAACTGTAATTAACACAGGATCACAAATGCAGCAGGTGTTGTCAGGTGGGCATTGCCGGAGCTAGAAAATAAGGCCGGGGCTAGAAAATATTGAAAATATGAGCGGGTTTTATTCCTTTTTTTCATCCGCACTTTTCCACTTTTCACAAGTAAAATGATGATAAATAATATCGTCCATCAAACCTTTTGACCTTGATCTGAAGCGGCCACCCACCTTAATGATTTGATCCAAGCATCCGATTACCACGGTTTCTGCGAAAAGGAAAGGTGTCGTAAATGCAGCAGGTGTCGTCAGGCGGGCGTTAAATCCCAGGGCCCCTAGAAAATATTCAAAATATTAGCGGAAAATATTACAAGAACAATTAAATGGATGGATGGTTGCTTGTGGTTCCTTTAGGAAATTAATAATATTAAATAAAAAGCGCGAAAAAAAGCCCGAAAAAGGAAAAATTAATTATTTTAATCGCGGAACCACGCGCAACACGTCCACCGCCACAAATGCCAAATTAAACTGTATTTTTGATAGAACAAGAAATCGGAAATATTGTTTAGAAAGAGATAAATTCAAATTATTGCCGATAGTGTGAGGGGGGTAGAAAAACGATTCTCCTAAAGAATTTGCATGTTGAGGGAATCCAATTAATGTGTTGAAATGAGAGCACGAGCCTTTCGAAGGAGATGGAAATAGTTAAAAATGCAATTTTGAACTTATTCTGTATTTTATCGCCCGCTTCTCATTTCCCATTCTTTAGAAGAAGTAGGTGCAAAAGGAGTGATGGGCAGTGACGTCAGGTGATCCCCTGCCGCCTGATCGAATTGCTGCCTGGGATTTATGGTGGCCTAGTGCAAAACCAGAAATTCAGTACTACATGCGACAAAATTCAATGTTCCAAGCGCGCGTGGTCGGTGGTATTTAGAATGGGAGAAAAGGGGTCGTCGGTGGTGTTTAGAATGGCAGAAAAAGCAATACGAGGAAGACGAAAATAGTTAAAAGTGTTAAAAGTTAAAAGCAGATTATGACGTCGACCCATATAAAAGATATGGAAATAAAATGGAATCTGCGATCAGACCGTGACGTAACCGTGTGCTCTAAATTGGGGCTGCGACTTGCTGCCTGGGGTTTATGGTGGCCTAGTGCAAATCCCGGCGAGCCCAAGAAATTTTGTTGTTACGTTTTCGAAAGTGAACAAAAATTTTATGTGTGCTACAAGGGTTTGCATTAACTAATGAAGGTGTACAGATTGGCGTGGATGACAAGAAAATAAAAAAATGTTTTTTTTTGTCAACTAAGAAAGCAATTTAATTTTTGAGATTATATAGTATAAATATATGTAAATTTTAATCATTTAATGAATAACTTTCGCTTATTGTGTTTTTTTTTTATTTTATGTTTCGATCGGTGGTCGGTAATTTTTTTTGAAAATTCCTCTCCGTCGTCCTTTGATTCACTTGCGCAGGTTGTTGGCTGGGATGGGTGGGTGTACGGCAGTGATGCTCAGGATACCTGCGTGGAGGTGTACTTTGTCCTTGAATTGGTTGCTCTGGAAATTACAGATCATTAATTATTTTGAAGAGTTAACAAAAGTTGAAAAGTAAAATTTACCGTGGTTGGTGGTTTGCTCCTTTCCTCTCAGCCACCATCGCCGGTGGTCGCCGCTAATCATGTCGGTGGTTGCTGGGGTTGCGGGTGGAGGGTGCGGGTTTCGTTGCTCCGCTAGCTTTGAAGATTTTAGGCCGGTCACTCTTGGTTTATCCAGCAAATCTAGATAATGCTGGAATTACAATATTTGTTCAAGCGTTAGTGGTTTGTTTTTATTAATGAAATGTTTATGTTTGGAAAGAGAATAAAATTCATGTTATTGGAGATTGTTGGAATTGTGGGTAGGGTGGCGATTGAATGGGTAAAGAGATGAGAAGTTACCATACCTAGATTATCATTTGTTTGAATCCTGGACAATTAAATAGAGCTCTTTCAAGACTTCAATTGAAATGATAAAAAAAGTTTTCACCCCATCTCCGCGAATAATCGGTGATGATGATTTAAGCAGAGGCCGTTGTTGTTGGGAAGGGCTCCTCCCCCGGATTCAGATCCGCCGTTTGTCAAAAAATTCCAAGGATTGCCACTAATATTTAATGATAAAATAGATTTTATCAGAATTCATATCGTTATTACCTTGATAAAAAATTAAATCGTTTTTATTAATATACATATATAATTTTAAAAGACGCCTACACAGGTTTATTCATTAATTTTTTTTTTTTGCTTATTATTGTTCCTGTTCTATTATTATTATTATTTTAAGCTTGGAAGGAACGGAATTTGAATTGCCATTGATAAAGGATACCCCAATAAAGGCTCTTAGCTCAACATCACAATCAATGGAAATGGAGTTGAAAGAAACTATTTTATTGAGAAACACGGCATACATATTAAATTAATTTTACCGGCATTCGCCGCATTTCCTAAATAATTTGATTAAACTTAAAACACCAAATAGAGCTATTACTATTTATAACCCCTTCAATATTCTGAATAATCTATATTTACTTAATTTCTTTCCAAAATAACAAATCTCAACATTAAGAACTTTCAAAATATTTAAGCTTGGCACATCAGATTTTGACGACCATAGCTTAAGTACTAGTTGCTCACGGCAGAATCCCCTTTTTAAGAAACATTCTCTTAAAAACAGGGACTTTGACCTCCTCGTCGAGTACTTAAGCTTAGCACATCAGATTTTGACGACCATAGCTTAAGTACTAGTTGCTCACGGCAGATTCCCCTTTTTAAGAAATGTTCTCTTAAAAACGGGACTTTGACCTTCTCGTCGAGTACTTAAGCTTGGCACATCAGATTTTGACCGCCATAGCTTAAGTACCGTTTGCTCACGGCAGATTCCCCTTTTTAAGAAACATTCTCTTAAAAACAGGGACTTTGACCTCCTCGTCGAGTACTTAAGCTTGGCACATCAGATTTTGACGACCATAGCTTAAGTACTAGTTGCTCACGGCAGATTCCCCTTTTTAAGAAATGTTCTCTTAAAAACCGGGACTGTGACCTCCTCGTCGAGTACTTAAGCTTGGCACATCAGATTTTGACCGCCATAGCTTAAGTACCGTTTGCTCACGGCAGATTCCCCTTTTTAAGAAACATTCTCTTAAAAACAGGGACTTTGACCTCCTCGTCGAGTACTTAAGCTTGGCACTTCACATTTTGACCGCCATAGCTTAAGTACCGTTTGCTCACGGCAGATTCCCCTTTTTAAGAAACATTCTCTTAAAAACAGGGACTTTGACCTCCTCGTCGAGTACTTAAGCTTGGCACATCAGATTTTGACGACCATAGCTTAAGTACTAGTTGCTCACGGCAGATTCCCCTTTTTAAGAAATGTTCTCTTAAAAACCGGGACTTTGACCTCCTCGTCGAGTACTTAAGCTTGGCACTTCACATTTTGACCGCCATAGCTTAAGTACCGTTTGCTCACGGCAGATTCCCCTTTTTAAGAAACATTCTCTTAAAAACCGGGACTTTGACCTCCTCGTCGAGTACTTAAGCTTGGCACTTCACATTTTGACCGCCATAGCTTAAGTACCGTTTGCTCACGGCAGAATCCCCTTTTTAAGAAACATTCTCTTAAAAACAGGGACTTTGACCTTCTTATCGAGTACTTAAGCTGACACATCACGGTTCTAGGACCATTTGTTAAATTCCGGTCGTTAACGGCCGATGGCCTTTTCTTAAGGAATTTCCCCTTACAAATTTTAATAAACGATAACCAAAAATCTCAATTCTTTATTGTTTTCTTGCCACGTCGACTTCGTGCCTTTCTTGAATTGAAGTTGACCGAAGGCAATTGATGTTGGCTTCATCGCAAGCCTTGAAAGACGCATGGAACAATCTTTAGCTAAGTTGGCGGATGGAAAATTGTAGCCAACGGATGTAGAGGGAAGACTGCACTAATTTTCAAATCATCACGGAAAAATTATAAGTGGTACTGAGTTTTTCTCAGCAATCGATTCGTCATTAATTACATAATCTATAAATGCAAAAAATGAGTGGGAGGGCAAACTATGCGGCCAGAGCCTTTTTCAATGATAGAAAAAAGTAGATTTCAATAAAGACGTATGTGTTATATGTAATACTAAATCAGCAAACGATGTTAAATGCTATTTTTGGACGCCAGTTACAGGTAACACCCTGGAAGAGCACTATAATTGTAGAGCACGAGTTTCGAAGAACACGGATACCTTCTCCTACTAACACGGTTTTAAACTCCACGATTTTCAAGTAATTCTTTGGAATAAAAAATAAAATACGCGCGGTGGGGGGTTTTAATAGTTATAAATAGAGGCATGAACTTTAAACATTATCTTTCATAATTGATATAATTTTTAGTTAAGTTTAAACAGGAATAAGACCAGAAGAAGTGTCTTAGAGGAATTCAGTTTATTAACTATTGACATACATAATATTGCAGCCAAACTATAGTGGTTTTTACTACCTGAACACCTGAACTCTTTGACAAAGCAAACTGAAGATCACCGCCAGATCTTCACCATCCACCAACACGAAGATGTACACTTAATAATTAAAAAAGGAACTGCGGCCCCCAACCCTCAGGACACCGAACTCTTTTTATTAACAAGTATTTCACCACATTAGACACTTCAAAGGAAAATGAACAGAAAACTATGAACAGTAATTAACACACGATCACAAATGCAGCAGGTGTTGTCAGGTGGGCGTTGCCGGAAAATCCAAGGCCGGGGCTAGAAAATATTGAAAATATGAGCGGGTTTTATTCCTTTTTTTCATCCGCACTTTTCCACTTTTCACAAGTAAAATGATGATAAATAATATCGTCCATCAAACCTTTTGACCTTGATCTGAAGCGGCCACCCACCTTAATGATTTGATCCAAGCATCAGATTACCACGGTTTCTGCAAGAAGGAAAGGTGTCGTAAATGCAGCAGGTGTCGTCAGGCG
Organism: Thereva unica; assembly: GCA_949987705.1. Lineage (NCBI taxonomy): Eukaryota > Metazoa > Arthropoda > Insecta > Diptera > Therevidae > Thereva > Thereva unica. Next base: position 2,290,327 of record OX465286.1, read on the forward strand.
GGCGTTAAATCCTAGGGCCCCTAGAAAATATTGAAAATATTATCGGAAAATATTACAAGAACAATTAAATGGATGGATGGTTGCTTGTGGTTCCTTTAGGAAATTAATAATATTAAATAAAAAGCGCGAAAAAAAGCCCGAAAAAGGAAAAATTAATTATTTTAATCGCGGAACCACGCGCAACACGTCCACCGCCACAAATGCCAAATTAAACTGTATTTTTGATAGAACAAGATATTGGAAATATTGTTTAGAAAGAGATAAATTCAAATTATTGCCGATAGTGTGAGGGAGGTAGAAAAACGATTCTCCTAAAGAATTTGCATGTTGAGGGAATCCAATTAATGTGTTGAAATGAGAGCAAGAGCCTTTCGAAGGAGATGGAAATAGTTAAAATAGCAATTTTGATCTTATTATATATTTTATCGCCCGATTCTCATTTCCCATTCTTTAGAAGAAGTGGGTGCAAAAGGAGTGATGGGCAGTGACGTCAACTGATCCCCTGCCGCCTGATCGAATTGCCGCCTGCGGCTCCTGAGACCCTGGTGCAAATCCAAGAAATCGTACTAATACGAAATAATTTTGGTTGGGTGAAAAACAAATATTTCAGGGAGGGCGACGGGGCTTTCGGTTGGATTTTAAATTTTAAATAAAACATTTCGGTTGGAATTAAAATTTTAATAAATAAATTTCGAGAAAAATGAAAGAAGTAGTTTCAAATGCAATTGTGAATAAAATGTATTATTTAGGGGAAGTGCGATCAGCCAATCAAATACGATTAATTGGAATGAGGAATAAACACAGTGAATAAACTAGTTTGAAAGGGAATTGTATACTTTTTATATTATTCCTTCTTAGGGGGAAGTGACGTCAGATGATCTGTCCCCTGATCGAGTTGCTGCCTGCGGTTCATGAGACCCTAGTGCAAATCCTGAAATTCGGTACAAACTGCGACCAAAATTAAATGTTCCCAGCGCACGCCGGTCGGTGGTGTTTAGAATGGGAGAAAGGGGATCGTCGGTGGTGGTGTTTAGAATGGCAGAAAAAGCAATACGAGGAAGACGAAAATAATTAAAAGGAGCCATGCACTAGCCCCTTACTACGGGATGTGGCGTAGATCCTCCATTGATCCTCTGCTCTGAGTTGAGGCTGTCGGTGGCTGCCTGGGGTTTATGGTGGCCTGGTGCAAATCCTGAAACTCAGTACAAAATGCGACCAAAATTAAATGTTCCCAACGCACGCCGGTCGGTGGTGTTTAGAATGGGAGAAAGGGGATCGTCGGTGGTGGTGTTTAGAATGGCAGAAAAAGCAATACGAGGAAGACGAAAATAATCAAAAGGAGCCATGCACTAGCCCCTTACTACGGGATGTGGCGTAGATCCTCCATTGATCCTCTGCTCTGAGTTGAGGCTGTCGGTGGCTGCCTGGGGTTTATGGTGGCCTGGTGCAAATCCAGAAATTCAGTACAAAATGCGACCAAAATTAAATGTTCCAAGCGCACGCCGGTCGGTGGTGTTTAGAATGGGAGAAAGGGGATCGTCGGTGGTGGTGTTTAGAATGGCAGAAAAAGCAATACGAGGAAGACGAAAATAATCAAAAGGAGCCATGCACTAGCCCCTTACTACGGGATGTGGCGTAGATCCTCCATTGATCCTCTGCTCTGAGTTGAGGCTGTCGGTGGCTGCCTGGGGTTTATGGTGGCCTGGTGCAAATCCAGAAATTCAGTACAAAATGCGACCAAAATTAAATGTTCCAAGCGCACGCCGGTCGGTGGTGTTTAGAATGGGAGAAAGGGGATCGTCGGTGGTGGTGTTTAGAATGGCAGAAAAAGCAATACGAGGAAGACGAAAATAATCAAAAGGAGCCATGCACTAGCCCCTTACTACGGGATGTGGCGTAGATCCTCCATTGATCCTCTGCTCTGAGTTGAGGCTGTCGGTGGCTGCCTGGGGTTTATGGTGGCCTGGTGCAAATCCAGAAATTCAGTACAAAATGCGACCAAAATTAAATGTTCCAAGCGCACGCCGGTCGGTGGTGTTTAGAATGGGAGAAAGGGGATCGTCGGTGGTGGTGTTTAGAATGGCAGAAAAAGCAATACGAGGAAGACGAAAATAGTTAAAAGGAGCCATGCACTAGCCCCTTACTACGGGATGTGGCGTAGATCCTCCATTGATCCTCTGCTCTGAGTTGAGGCTGTCGGCTGGCTGCCTGGGGTTTATGGTGGCCTGGTGCAAATCCTGAAACTCAGTACAAAATGCGACCAAAATTAAATGTTCCCAACGCACGCCGGTCGGTGGTGTTTAGAATGGGAGAAAGGGGATCGTCGGTGGTGGTGTTTAGAATGGCAGAAAAAGCAATACGAGGAAGACGAAAATAATTAAAAGGAGCCATGCACTAGCCCCTTACTACGGGATGTGGCGTAGATCCTCCATTGATCCTCTGCTCTGAGTTGAGGCTGTCGGTGGCTGCCTGGGGTTTATGGTGGCCTGGTGCAAATCCTGAATTTCAGTACAAAATGCGACCAAAATTAAATGTTCCCAACGCACGCCGGTCGGTGGTGTTTAGAATGGGAGAAAGGGGATCGTCGGTGGTGGTGTTTAGAATGGCAGAAAAAGCAATACGAGGAAGACGAAAATAATTAAAAGGAGCCATGCACTAGCCCCTTACTACGGGATGTGGCGTAGATCCTCCATTGATCCTCTGCTCTGAGTTGAGGCTGTCGGCTGGCTGCCTGGGGTTTATGGTGGCCTGGTGCAAATCCTGAAACTCAGTACAAAATGCGACCAAAATTAAATGTTCCCAGCGCACGCCGGTCGGTGGTGTTTAGAATGGGAGAAAGGGGATCGTCGGTGGTGGTGTTTAGAATGGCAGAAAAAGCAATACGAGGAAGACGAAAATAGTTAAAAGGAGCCATGCACTAGCCCCTTACTACGGGATGTGGCGTAGATCCTCCATTGATCCTCTGCTCTGAGTTGAGGCTGTCGGCTGGCTGCCTGGGGTTTATGGTGGCCTGGTGCAAATCCTGAAACTCAGTACAAAATGCGACCAAAATTAAATGTTCCCAGCGCACGCCGGTCGGTGGTGTTTAGAATGGGAGAAAGGGGATCGTCGGTGGTGGTGTTTAGAATGGCAGAAAAAGCAATACGAGGAAGACGAAAATAATCAAAAGGAGCCATGCACTAGCCCCTTACTACGGGTGATGACGTAGATCCATTGATCCTCTGCTCTGAGTTGAGGCTGTCGGCTTGCTGCCTGGGGTTTATGGTGGCCTGGTGCAAATCCTGACGAGCCGAAGAAATTTTTGTGTTACGTTTTTGGAAGTGTGAAAGAAATTTTTTTTCGTTACTTCGCTCGCATTAACGAGGGCAGGTGCTACAGATTGGGGATTGGGATGGATAACAATAAAATAAAAAATTGGGTTTTTTGTCAACTAAAAAAGCAATTTAATTTTCGAGATGATTTAATATAAATATATGTAAATTTTAATCATTTAATGAATAACTTTCACTTATTGTGTTTTTCATGTTTCGGTCGGTGGTCGGTGTTTTTTGTGGAAATTTCTCCCCGTCGTTTTTTGATTTGCTTGCTGGCTGGAGTGGGTGGACAGCAGGATACCTGCGTGGAGGTTTACTTCATCCTCGAATTGAATGCACTGGAAATTACAGATCATTAATTATTTTGAAGAGTTAACAAAAGTTGAAAAGTAAAATTTACCGTGGTTGTTGGCTTGCTCCTTTCCTCTTAGCCACCATCGCCCGTGGTCGCCGCTAATCATGTCGGTGGTTGCTGGGGTTGCGGGTGGAGTGGCGACTACGACATTGGCGCTAATTTTGAAACGATATGATGTCAGATGTCATGTCATGCTTCCAGCGAGTATTTCTTCAATGTATTTATATTTAAATTTTTGAAAATTCCTCTCCGTCGTCCTTTGATTTGATGGTGCAGGTTGTTGGCTGGGGTGGGTGGACAGCAGTGATGCTCAGGATACCTGCGTGGAGGTGTACTTCGTCCTTGAATTGATTGCACTGGAAATTACAGATCATTAATTATTTTTAAGAGTTAACAAAAGTTGAAAAGTAAATTTACCGTGGTTGGTGGTTTGCTCCTTTCCTCTCAGTCACCATCACCGGTAGTTGCCGCTAATCATGTCGGTGGTTGCTGGGGTTACAGGTGGAGTGGCGACTACGACATTGGCGCTAATTTTGAAACGGTATGATGTCACAGCTTCCAGCGAGTATTCTTCAATTTATTTTCGTTGCTCCGCCAGCTTTGAAGATTTTAGGCCGGTCACTCTTGGTTTATCCAACAAATCTAGATAATGCTGGAATTACAACATTTGTTCAAGCTTTAATGGTTTTTTTATTAATGCAATGTTTAAGTTTGGAAAGAGAATAAAATTCATGTTATTGGAGATTGTTGGAATTGTGGGCAGGGTGGCGATTGAATGGGTAAAGAGATGAGAAGTTACCATACCTAGAATATCATTTGTTTGAATCCTGGACAATTAAATAGAGCTCTTTGAAGACTTCGATTGAAATGATAAAAAAAGTTTTCACCCCATCTCCGCGAATAATCGGTGATGATGATTTAAACAGAGGCCGTTGTTGTTGGAAAGGTCTCCTCCCCCGGATTCAGATTCGCTGTAAATTCGAGGTTAAAAAGTCAATAATTAATGCATTTTATATATATTCAAAACTGAAAGTTTTTTTGTATAACTAAACAAAACTCATTACATTTATTTGATGAAATTGCAAGCAATTATGACTTTAAATTGGCACTTGGTACTTTTCGACATAAGCTTAGGAAAAAGAGTACTAAAAAAGTACAAAATAACGCCAATTTAAGCATTAAAGTTCCTTGCAACTTAAAAGGTAAAGGTCGTAGCATAAAAATTTGGTGATCGTAGTAATGGTTGGTGTATTTAGGAGATAGAAACACGAAACGTCAAATTGTATACCCCCACAACACAATTGCGTGTTTGCCAGGACGTAAAGCTGGTGATGATGGTAATTGAATCATTATAAGATGCATTAGGATGCGCATTGCTGTTAATATGCCAACAAAAAAAGCGAAATGAAACGAACGAACGCGCCCCTTGGGACATGGCACATTGATTGTATAGAGAGAGTACATTCATTTCAATTTCTGTTATCGCCAAGTGATTGAAGAGATCCGAGGGACACATATGTCTCAATTTTGCCCAACAATTTGAGATATATAATGCATATGTGTGTGCATTGAGGGGTGCCAGGATGCGCGCTATTGTTTGACGATGATGTGATTCCGTATTGCTGCTGGTGGTACTGGTACTGGGCTTATACCTTCTGCTGGGTTGTATGCGGTGCACTGATTGAAATATTTCCAGTTTCCCTTTTTATTATTATATATATGTGTGTATCGGGGCTGCTCTAGTTTGGTGTATGGATCCAACCCACTGCCAACACTTTTCCAAACAGTTACCAAAACAAAAAGGGGGAATTGACAACAAAATACAGTAACAATATAGCGAACAGAACAGGAGCAACAGCAGCAAAAAAACAGAAACACTTTTGCCATTTGTCTTCAGTGGATTGCGTGCATCCCCCTGAATTTCTTGCCTGTTTTAAAGGGCAGCCAAGTGGAAGTTATAGAGTCGAGTCGAACAGACTGCAAAAATATATTACACAGGACAAGAGACAGAGAGTATGAGCTCGACCGATGTGAATAAGCTGAATGCACAGAACACATATTGGGAGGATGATAGGGAAAACTCTCATCATGCACTTAAACGCTCCCCAGTAGAGGCTAAAATTGACTGGCATATTCCTGTTTTCCCTTTTTTTTGTATTCCTACCCTCACAATTTTGGCGTTTGGTGAAAACTACCAACAACACAGAAACCATCAGGGACATAATCATCACCACTAGCAGGAGCACTCTAGTCGAAGCAGCTCTAAGTTATAGCAGTAGAACCTGCAATGGCAGAGTGTGTAAGACGGCAGAGGGCATCCCTTTTAGCTGGTTAAAAGCAACACCCCTAGTGTGTAGGGATGATTACTTCTGTCTCAATTCACCCTTTTTGGTTGCGCTCAATCCGATTAGTGGGATTGAAGTGATTGACTCAAACAGGCACTTATTGACCCAAAAGTGGAAAAGAGCGATTGAATGAGAAAATCCAGTCAATTATTTGCTCCCTTCTTAACGAGCCCATCAAGGGGTTGCTAAATTACTTCTTTTTTATTTTTATTTACTTTTTAATTCCTTGTCTTCATCATTAATCGAACTGCGCAGGAGAATTAATAAATAAACACGCTTAAGTAATGTCAATTGGAAAAAGCAAGGTGGACGAGAGACATGCCAAGTCCTTTTTCTGTTATTTTTGTTGTTATTGTCTGTTGCTGTTACTGTTTAAAGGATCGCGATTCCACCACTCGTGTTAATCCAAATCCCAGAAAAAACATATTTTTATGCACATATTTTTTTCGTCTTCCTTTTGTTGTGTTTGTGTATTATTTGCTTTTCCATATTCTTGCTTTTTTTTTAAATTTTTTGTGGTGCTGCCATCCATGTACCACGCAAGTTGCGAACATCATGACGACATGGTTCCAGCCTTGAGTGTGTGTTGTGATCCTTGCTGCTCAAACAAGCCCTAATCCCGTGTCGAGTGGTTTTTGCGTTGTACGATTGTGTTTAAAGTGGATTAACTACCAAAAAAAAAACAAAAAAAACAGCGAATCAAACATGAGGATGTACATTGGTATAATGCTGCATAAAACATGCATTTTTTTCACACAAATCCACTACGCAGTGGCGAAGGCGGGGGGAATCTTTAATATAGTTTAGTCGCTGGTTGATGGTGTGCCGTAGTGCGCCTGGAGCTGCTGCTGTTCCTGCTTGGAGGCCCTTCTCTGTGCTCCTTCATTTAACATATATAAGTGGAGATTGACCATGCCTTTCCACATAATTAAGCGTGTAGACAGTCCGCTCCGTATAGAGCGCAGTACTAACATTAGCCCCCCAGGGCGGACGGATGGTGGCTTATCATCAACCGCAAACACACACAGATGAAGAGAGAGAGAAGAAAGCTGAACTGATCGATTGATGTTAAAGAATTCAATGGTCACTTTTTTCACCTGGTTTATTTTTTGTTGTACCTGCGCTGGTGCTGCTGCTAGTGTTTTTCTGTTTCTTTACTTGTTTTCTCAAAAAATAAAAAAAATCATAGCGCTTGATTTCTTCGTTTTGCCTTGGAATTGATCTTTTTGTTTTTTTATATAAATTTTAAGACATGTTTCTTGTCTTTCTTTCTCCTTCATTTAATTCTTCTGGATATTACTCAGTGGCATTAAAAATAAAAAAGTTTGGTACACGCGCGCGCTTTCACCGGACAAAACGGATTTTTATGGGTTCTGCTACAATCAAAAGCGCAAATATTTGTGGTAGTAAATCTAGATATTGGCACCAGTAGTTGGGATGAAAAAACGAAAACAAAATCAACGCGCCCCTGCCCCATACTCTCTCTCAACCCTTTGCCTAAACTTATTTCTAAATTGTGTAAATAATTTTCTTTAATGACAATAATTGACTTATCACAGATTCATCACTGATTGCTGCGTTGAAGCCCCCTCGTTTTTGTGAAATTGAAAATCCCCCTTTTTATTATTTTAAACCCATAATAAAAAAGGGGTCAATCAGATAAATAAGCATAGTGCACACACTCCCTACACACTGCGCCCGTCGCGTAGTACTTATAACACCCACCCTTAATCTTATCCAGATATTTTCCCCCAATTTTCGGAGGGTTTTTATTACAAACACAAATTCCCGCTCTTAATGTCCCCTGGCGCCTCTTATGTGTGCTCAACTACAAGTTGAAACAATCATCTCGTAAATATCACACCCATCCAACTTAAGTGGTTGACAGTAAATCCCCTAAATGAACGAGCGCGGGCATGTTCCAAAAATTCGTTTATACCAGACGCGAGGGTACGTATATTAGGGGATGAGCGGGCGTGGAGTGGGGTAGGTAATATTGCTGGTGGATGGGGAAATTATTATCTCTCTCTGCCCTCTTCTACCCCCCCCCCCCGGCCTTAAATTTACTTAAATTATGGGAAACCACTCAATTTTACTAAATAATTAGAATTTCAGCCCTTGTTTGCATCTTGTGTGCCTGTTCAAGGGTGGTGTGTTTTCTGGGCTGCCTGCCGCTATAGCCGAGGGCTTGTCGGAGTGTGACGTGCAGTACGCGCGCGGACGGCAGCAGCATCATGCTTTTCACACGGCCTACATTTATGTAATAAACGAGCCTAAGTGGGAACATAACTCACCTTGGCCTGGCAGCAACCCTGGTCCGCCTTGACTCCTCTCGCCCTCCTTGGCAACCACCCAACAAACCAACGAACCAGCCAACCAAATATTACTCTTCCTCTCTAGTCAAGGCTGGCAGCAGCACCCATAAAACCCATGCTTGATTTGCTTGTTTTACACCCTTTCGACCTTATCAGACTGATGTTGTTTGCCCTTTTACGTCAATCGTCGCTAGCAGCACTGTGGAGGTGGGGGAGATAGGTATATACAGGGGTTGTTGGGCTGGTTAGTATGAATTTAATATCCTCGCCCCCTTTTTTATTTTATAACTCGTTTGCCAGACGTACGCAAATACTTATTACCCTTTAAGTGATTGTTTTTTCCACCAGAGAGAGGGAGACGCCCGAAACCCACCCCCACGAGGCTTACATACCCCAAAAGGTAAATGCACAAATGCGGACTACTTAAGGGGGTTGGTTTATTGTGCGAGAGCTGGCATTTTATCGTTGTTGATTACTAAATTGCTGAACAATATGCACTTTCCATAAAGTGCCGCTTGCACTCCCTGTGCCCCTAATATATTAACAACCTTATTTTGGTGTCTATATCTTAAGTGTCGATCTTAATTTGTTGATTACACACGATTGTGTCACCGCGCTTTTTCACACCCCCGCCGTGTGCGCGTGTAGTGTTTACTGTTTATTAATTTTTTGTTAATTGTTTTTTGAATGTTTTTTTTTCTCTCCCATTAACGTGCTTTTTTTTTCTTCACAGAATTGTACGGAACAAAGCAGCTGAAAAGGCAAAACATGTTCATCATCAGCAGCAATCGCAACAGCAACAATCACAATCACAAAATGCAACTAGCGGCGGCGGTAATAGTACCGGAGCTGGCGGCGGCGGTGGTGGTGGTGGAGGTGGTGGTGGTAATAATACTGGTAGTTCGACTGGTGGTAATGTATCGGTTATAGCTCATGCACCAGCTGTTTCTGTTCATACGCAACAACAGCAACAGCAACAACAGCAGCAACAACAACAACAGCAACAGCAGCAGCAACAGAATCAACAGCAGACACAACTGACTCCAGGTAATGGATCTAATCCCGGTGGTGGTCAAGGTGAACACAGGACAGCGGGTTATAGTATAAATGGTATTTTAGGCATCCAACATACAGATCCAAATGGCAACAGTATTAAGAGGAAACGAATCGATGATCACGGTGAGTAGTCAGTTGATATGATTTTGTTTCATTGCTGAATGGATATAGGCCAGTTGGAGTTTCGCACTCCTGTTTCTTCTGTGCGAGATTCTTTCAATCTTAAGCTCCAAGGAGGTGGTCACCCGAATAAAAATAAAACTCGCTAGCCTGCAATAGGCACGCAAGACGTCAAGACGTCGGGTTGTGCATGATGGTTTTTTACAAAAACGAATTTCAAATCTTAAACTCCTACGATAGAACAGCCTGGTTGATGTTTAAGCGTTTATCTCGGATTGCGCGACGGTGCGATGGGCACAGGTCTCCCCAACAGCAGGGACTATAATAAGGTTAAGGAGGGGAGAGCAAGGCCTAGGCTAGGTATTTCCTTGTCCATTTGAAGTAGACCAGGGAATAATTTAAGCTCGGTTCAGTTGCCCACACTAGAGGGGGTCTCATATAGCAAGATTGATCTTGCTAAAACGCCTAAATTTGTCATGTTTTGGGTGTGTGTGACAAATTGATAAATAAATTCAACAAAAATCAAAACGATTGTCAAATCATCAATAGCAGCAGGAATTAATTTACGATCGGGTTTGGTCGCTCATTTTTGTTAACCCCATTCTACCAACATAAATCTGTTTAAGCCACTTGAATTATCACACCTGTGCAGCAGGAAATCGATGATAACAAAACGTTGACTCATCCATTCTGTTGCTCCGATGCAATCAATGCTCCCTAATTATGTATAATACACGGGAAAGAGGGGAGAGTATGAGATTGTTGTGTTCTCGCAAACAGAGAGACAAGCTTACAATTCGAAATTAATCAAATCGCGCCCCCTATATTGAACTAACTGAAAAAAGTATGTGCATACATATGCATTGCATATACACAACAAGAATCTCTCCACAGGCGCCCCAGTACAGCACACAGAATTACACCTCTAGATCGGGGGCTTGACTTGAACAAGTGTTCATCAATTGATTATTAATCGTCTGATATCGCATTACAATTTGATAATGTGATACCAAAAATAGCCCAGTGCCACATGGGAATCCTCCTTCCACTGGCATGAGCCAGAAGGGCTCTCAAGTGCCGATACAAATAGAGAGGGGACTGATGATATTTATTCGCCCTTGTGTATCTGTTAGTGTCTGTAAAATGTAATTAACCAGGAAATTTTGGCAAGTGCCCCTTAAAATAATTTAGAAAATATTTTCCCCTCCGCTTCTCTCGCTCGCCCCATTGCCGAGCCCGAGGTGTAATGGTAGTTTTGTAATCTTCAAAATTATTCAGAATTGCCTACCAGCTATCAAACACAAAAGGTAGCATCTTTTATTCAAAAACGCACTCCCCATAAAACCCCCTCCACAAAAAAACGTATAGTCACATGCAACGTCCGACCACAGCCCATCTGTGTCGATTTAATGCGGTAGAGAATAAACGCCGCCATCAGGACTTCCATGATACGGAACGACCACTGGTGTCTTTTCGTATGGTATAGGCATGGAGCCCTTGTTACAATCGCCTCCCTCCCTCGTTGCCCTCTGAAATTTCCGTTAAAATGCCGCACCAGCAGCAGCTATAGCGCGCGACCAGCACTGGAACTAGACGGCATATCAGTGTGGTGGCCGGGCAGCAAAGGCAACATCAGCAACAAAGCCCCAAAAACAAACGTAAAACAATGGCGAAAACACAGGAAAATGTCGGATATGCCGTTTGTAAGGCATGTCCTTTTTGATATTATAAGGACACAGAGAAAGAAGTATAGTAAATAGAAGGAAGCCTTTCCTCAAGCTACAAGCCCTTAACCTATCACATCCTCCGCCCCATTCATTCACCCCCCAACCCCAAAAAAATCTCCTTCATTATCCGGCATTTCTGACCAGTTGAACAGATTCTGGCTGTGTTCCTGCCGTAGGGATGGTCCTGTGCTCTTTAGATGTAGAAACTCTGTTACTAGAGAACGGCAATGTCCGAAATTCTGGTCTAAACCACCACCCCATACCCTGTAACGGTCCCCCTTTATTAATGCTGCAGAAATAAAGGGAACATTTCCTCCAATGGCAGAAGGACATTCACCATACAGTCCAAGGGTGGCTATGCGGTTTAGATAGAGATTTTGGAGGCTTTTGTAGAAGGAAGATGAAGTGGTGGGTAATGCAGGACAAGGGGGGGGGGGGTAGTGAAAATATGTATAAGTTGGCGAAAATGTTTGTCACACACAGTGCAGAGGACATAGCAAGGACACGAGAGCCATTAGAAGGAAGATAGAGAGGACGAGGCATGAGGAACACACCATCCTCCTGTGTGATTCCTGAAAATCCTGGCAGTTTGTGAGAAAGCATATAAATTTTTGGGGCATTTCCGGTTCTGGAGTGAGGTATCCGGTGGTTATATCCGGACCACAGAATAGGGGATATCTCTTGCGCTTAAGCGCACTTTTAGACCATTCTATTTTTTTTGTTGTTGCTTGGAATGCTGCTGCTGTCTCTCTTGTTGGGTTCTTTGGGCACTGTTTTCCTTCTTTCCGTTTTCTTTTTTTTTGGAAAAAAATGGCAGCGTATTTTTTCGTGTGTTACTTTGAAAAGGAAGGAAGAGACAAACACGACCTTTGCTCCCTATGAAACGGTCCTTTATACAGAAGGATTAAGGGAAATAAACAGAAGGATATAATCAGGATGGTATTCCACTGAGTGCTATCCGGAAGGACTAAATAAAATTTGCGAATTTCATTAAATCTCGACACGTTCCTTGTTTTTTTTTTATTATTATGTATTTTTTACTTTTTTGTATAAAAAATGAGAGCGAAGTACATGAAAGAGTGAGAGAAATATAACAACGATGGGTAGGGGTGATAAATTTCGTTGAAACATACAAGGACCTTTTGGGGTCTTTTTGAATATAAATACAGGAAGTTTACCACTAAAGCGGGACGGGGGTAAATTACTTAATTTTTCAGGACTTATTGTGACACCAAAGGACATTCTCAAGAACAATTAAAACTAGTGATTCTTATTAGTATGTTACAGTATCCTTTGGTACTTCTGTTACTTTGTTTTTTTAGTTTTCAAAAATATAAATTATCACAAAATCTTACGTACCTATTAGTGGCATTTTCTGCAGAATCCTCCAGTGTGTGTGTAAATCTCACTTTGCAATCTCAAATTGGCCCTCCATTTACCCACCCTTATTCACATAAAAGATATGCAACAAAAATAAATTACAGCCTTATGATAAATTGCCAATCAAGGGGCCGCTCCCCCTCTCTCTCGCCCCATAAATGTTATGTCATAACAGCCGCAAGCTTCCTGCACTTGATTTTATTTTCAAAATAATGTAGAGCACACTCCGTCCTCCCTCAATGTACGTACGTGCAAAGTGATGCTGTGCATGCGTGCGTGCCTGTGGTATTATTATTATTGTTATTATTATTATTAAAGGATGTCAACAGAAGTCAGTAGACGACGACGGGATGTCATAACTTCATCAGTTAATCGATTGCGTGCGTAGTAATTCGTTTTGTTGTTGTTGGTTGGAATCTGCCGAGGGCATTAATGCTGAAAATCCATTAAAAAGTAGATTTTTAAAGCATGAGATCCTGTGAGCTCCTCTCTCTCTCGCTGTACCCTTTTAGTTTTTATAACAAAATAATTAACATGCAAGACACACACACACACACGATAATAAAGCCACTCTTTGGAATAGCAGGATTCAAGTTAATTTTGGGGGAGGGGGTTGAATTTATTTTTCATGTGTAAGTAGCGCGCAGAGGCATATCAACATTAAGTGAAGTCATCTCAGACACGTGACCGGATGATGGGTGTTTTGTGGCGATTGTTGAAGTCATTCAATCATCGACCCTCTGGAATATAGAAATTAGGGGTTAAAATTCCAAGTGCTGTAAGTGCTCTCTCCCGTCATCATCTGAGCAAAAGTCCAATAAAATCCAACCATTCCAAAAAAAATCTTAAGCTTAGTCAAATCGACACATTCTTACCAACTAGGCGCAAACACAATTCACACAAGGCCTATAGTTTTCAGGTGAACATACATATATATATATATATATATAGAGCAAGATACTTTCTCATCCCCTACGCAATATCCTCACTCCCGATTTTCAGTGTTAAAATGTTTTGTTTTTAGAAGAATACATCTCTGGGCGTGTGTACGGCACTACAATGGATATGCTTGGGATGGTTGTACACCGTTTGGATGTTTAAAGAGCCACCCACCGACTTGAAAAAAGTTGATTTTTTTTACTTTTGGATTGCGGAAGTGTCGATAGAATGACGATGGTGGAAGGAAATAGGAATAAAAAGTGGATCACGTGCCCTAATCTAACGCTCAACAAAATGGAAATATTTTCCCTTAAACTTTCTCTACTAAGCTCAAATCCAAACCCCAACCCGGCCGCCCCCTTGGCCATTTTACCTTCTATTATATCCTACAGAGCAATTCACTAGAAAACAGTCCCCGCCCCCCTCTGGTACACTCACATAAATAAGACGAGAGAGGATTTCCTTACCGCATTTCACACGATTGGGGGTGTGCTCAGTGATCCTTGAAGGAATCAACCGAGCCTTACCGCTAAATTGTGGGTAGCTAAAACGAAGTTTTTCGCGTGATGATTCTCAATCACTTTTTTCCACCAAGGATTTCTAAAAAGGATAACCATTTTATCTTTCTTGATATAAAAAAATACTGGTGTAAATGTTGAAGTAGAAAAATAAGAGGGGACAGGATTTTAAGAAGGAACACAGAAGATATTCATGTACCCGTTCAATACATTTTCATTACCCTTTTATTACCTTTCTATTATAACACATTATTATTATAGGGAGATGAAAAGGTAATAAAAGGGTAATAAAACAGTAGTGCAAAAAATCAGAAAATTCCGTTATAAAATAAACAAGGCAACTGTTGCAATACCCTATCACAGTTAGTATTCCCTAACTCCTACAACATCTTAGAGTTTAAACGGAAGGTTCATCGCCATCTACTTCAACATAACCTTTTTGTACTCTTTTCATACAAAGCCTCAAATTTTCAAGAGATTCATTAAAAACAGCAATAAGATAAAATATATATTTTAATATCACCAATACATTCACACAATATATTCTAATCTCGCCATCAAACCATAGTTATTCTAATTTCAGACGAAAATCGTGATATTAATATACATCCAGATGATGATATTAAAAGGCAAAGAATTCACTACAGTGGGGATCAGCTTTACTCAAATGTAAGAAATTAAATAAATAAAATATTACTAAAAATACAAAAAATTATTGATACAGCTGTGGTCTGGCAAATGGTGCATAAAGGATGAGCACAAACTACTATCAGAATTGGGCAGTGTTACAACAAATGGTGGCACACCCTATTACGACACGCATAATGGTTTCCCAGCATCAACATGTACGGAATCAATACTGTATGATAGCATAACGACGATATCACAATCCCAAAGCTCATTATATACACCACCGATTGGAGCATCTATAGGTGAGTCAAAAACATTTTCTTTAGGTCTTTTTTTGTTATAATTTCGAGGTTGTTTAAAAAAAACTATATGAAAATAAAAATAAAAACACATTTAAACATAAAAACAAAACTCCATACAATAATAGGAGGAGGGTCACTCACTCCCTTAGCCCCTATAACAATGCAAGACATGAAACTTGGAACTGGAATACTCGATCAATCTCTATCACCGTACCATACAGGTAAGAGCAACAAGGATATTGTCGCTTATTAAAATCAAATCTATCCTTTTTTGGTTGGGATGGTGGTGGTAGTGGATATTATATATGTATTAATCGACGGCACATTTTTATAATATATACTTGCGCACCTCTTGTGTAAAAAAAACCAGAATAAAATCGAGCTTCTTCTTTCTGTGGTCTTCTTTCTCTTCTTTTTACAACGGCAAACATAAAAATATTTCTTCAATTTTCTTCTTCAAATGCAAAAAAAATAACACAAAAATCCTGGTCGAAGACTAATCTACAATTTTATTATAAAAAAAAAAAACATTTTTAAACCAAAAAAATCTTCATAAACATCTCCTCCATTTCCAAAATAAAAAAAACAGTGGAGAATGGTCACGGCTATACGACTATAGCTCATCTTGGAACCGTAGTTAGTCCTCATGCCGATTCAGGATCATCGCCAGGATTACCAATAACAATGGTTACCAATGATGCAGTTACACAGCAACAGCAGCAACAATCAACGAACGCCGCAGGTAGCACCAGCAGCAACACGAATAACAACACAAATACAAGTAGTAGCACTAGCGGAAATACTAATAACAATAATAATAGCGCTGGCGGACCGAGCAACGATAATGTTACAGTGTCAATAGCGGTAGCCACATCACAACATCAGCAACAACAACAACAGCAGCAGCAACATACAACGAATCATAATAATAGTAGCCTAACAGTTGCTGGTAATAGCAACAACAATCCTGCCAATCCTCATAGTGTTTCACCAAACGATCAATCATCGTTGATCGTACTACAGCCATCGAGTGGACCAACTGGATACTCCTCAATGTTACCCAGCTTTAGTCACTACTCAACAGGCAAGTGATAAAAAAAAGTTAAAAAAAAACAAGTAATAGCACATCACTGGATAACATATATAAATATAGAGTATCCCTTTTGTGGTGGTGGATTGTGAGACTATATTAAAAAACAGTATAGGGTGGTGTATATTGAGGCAGTTGTTGTTGAGGAACATTCTCATTCGCACAATTATCATAGTGTAACGCACTTTCCCTATATTCAAAAAAGAAAAAACTCACACTAACAATAACTACACACACCCATACAAACACACAACAATAGAATATAAGATCTTCCCCCTTTTTCGTAGAACTTACACGTACAGCTTACAATCAAGACGCATTTCTTTGCAAATCTAACATATCTCAAATTTCTGTTATATCCCCAAACAGGCGGCGGATCCGTAGTTCCAGCAACTGATTACGCCTATAGTCCAGCATATCCACAATATGGAAGCGCATACGGATCGTATGGATATAGTACTGCAGCTGGCGGACTCCTCAGTAAGTAAACAGTGAGTATTTGTTACCAATACTTGCTGTAAACAATTTTGCATTTTTATTATTTTTCTTTACATTTTGCTTCTCTCTTTTTGTGTGATCTCTCTATTTTCTTTTTCTTTATTTTTTATGTTTTGGAACGTAGATGTCAGTAGAATAGCTATGGGCATCCGAGCACAATTAAACATGAGATTTTACAAATACAATCTAGAGTCACATTTTTGCTAACTTCTTTCAAGCTTACCATCAGATATTGATGGAGCCTCCAAATCCTCAGTTAGCTCGCCCTATTAAGCTATTCAATTAATGCTCTTCTCATCGCTTTTTAGGATTGGCGACCGCGGACTCTTCAGTAAAGCTCCCACACCTCCCTACTCGTCTCGTGCTCGCATCGCACTCTCTCATTTAGGCACTTTAAAAACAATTAGCCAAATTTGGCCAATTTACTCCCCCGTATTGTTAAAGCAGTCATAAGTCACAACGCAATCATAAGTGTTTGGTGATACTCAACTTAAAGGCCTTTACTGAATGAAAAGTAACGCAGAAACAAAGTAGAAATGAAATAAACGTAACTTCTGTTAGCAAAAATCAAAATAATAATATCATAAGAAGTAAGCGCGAGTCCCCAAATCTTGTGACTTATGACTGGTCACAATTTTAGAATAGGGGAGGTTTATCCATAAAAAAATTCTTAAAAACACGTTCCACAACTTTTCCCAATACAAAAACCAACAACACCCAAAAGCTTTTTCCTCAATTTGTCTCTCTTCTTCCACACTATGTTAAGGGCCCAATACACGAGCACGCCATCCGGCCACGCCAATGCAACAACAATTTATATTCGAGTGCATAGAAATTGTTATTGTTTTTGCGTGGTGCGGTCGGATGTGGCTCTCGTGTTTTGGGCCCTTTAGTATTTTTATGTAAGTTGCATGGTACCATAATACCATGGTATGTTGTATAATAACCAATATTTATCATCTTAAATTCACAGATTCATCATACTACTACGATGGCCAGAACCAAACAACAACCCTCAATCAAGACATGCGTTCACCGCTAGCAGCGACACGAGCCAATTCTCTAGCCAGTGCAGCATCCCCAACTGGTAGTGCATGCACTAAAGCGGAACCATCTGATATTTTTCTCGTTTAGTACTTCATAATATTTATAACTGTCGGAAAAAGCTTTTAAGAAAAAAAAATTTATAAAAAATAAAAAACAAACAAAAAAACATAATTAAATAATAATTAATGTAATAATTATTAATAACGAAAAGAAAAACAAGAAATGGAAAAAACAAACAAATTACCTCTAAATTAATATTAATTAAGAAGCAAAAAACAGAAGTTAAACTCACAAAAAAATGGGGGGAAAGTAAAATGATAAAAACAAGAAAATATTTATTTATTATAAAAAACGAACTTTCTTTTGTTTTCTGTATTTATTTCTCAAAATTTTTTGAGAAAATTCCAAAAAGCAAAAGGATAGAAATTATTATAAAAACAATAACAAAAAAAACCCAAGAGAAACGAAAAAGAGATTTTTTTAAACTAAACAAATTAAAAATAATGAATTTTTTTTTAAATAGAAATTTGTAAAAAGAAAGCAAACAATAATTTAACAGCACTTAATTAAAAAAACAATTTTAAGTATAAAAAAAGAACAACAAAAATTAAATATTATAATTATAATACATCGACATTTTCTTTTCTATTTTTTAAATGTTTCCTAGGTTTTCTTTTGTGTTTTTATTTAAAAAAAAAACAAAAAAGGAAAACTATCGATAATTTCAGGTCGATTCGCACTTTACGAAACGTCAACGTCACGACACGTACCGGCACCGTGACTTTTCCTGTCAATTTTGCCGTTCACTCTAAGAAAATGTAGATAGATTATTATCTTATTCCGCATTGCTAATTTAAATAGTTATTTGGAATGCCAACATTTCATAATAAAAAGTATTAGCAATGATCGCATTAATTTTGAATGAGAAAGAAGAAAATTTGCGACATATCATACAGCTCTTTATATCGCCGAACCATTTTAATCATTTTTTCATCATCCCTGATAAATTAGTTTAATACGGAATTACTTGAATTAAGAGACAAGAAACTATGAGAATTTAGTAGAAGTGGGCCTATTTCAGTAGTTCAGTTCTGTAATAGTTCAGTTCTTTAATACGGCACTTGAGGAATTAAGCGACAAGAAACTATGAGAATTTAGTAGAAGTGGGCCTATTTCAGTAGTTCAGTTCTTTAATACGGCACTTGAGGAATTAAGCGACAAGAAACTATGAGAATTTAGTAGAAGTGGGCCTATTCCAGTAGTTCAGTTCTTTAATACGGAATTACTTGAGGAATTAAGGGGTGAAAAACTAAAAAAAATTAGTAGAAGTGCGCGTATTTCAGGCGGGTTATTTAATAAAAACAAGATAAATACTTGAAAAACTCAAAGTGCTTTCGTTACTACGTTCGCATTCGACAAAATATATGACATTCCGTAAAGTGTGAATTGACCTTTACACTGCACCAAATGCAGTACAACTTTTCACACCGATATTTTTCTCTCTTCACGTGAAAAACTTTAAGTTACTTTAAGTTATTTTTTTTTTTTCTATTATATTTAAAAACTCTAAAACAAATTCCGAAATTGTGTATAGAAAAAATCATTGTAAATTTTTAGCCGGTTAGGACACTGTAAAGAAAATTTAAAGAAAAAAAAATTTCTCTCACAACGCCGCGGTCACTTTCGTTTTATTGTATTATTTCAAAATGAGTATAGTAAAGTTTGGAATTTTTCTTGTATGCATGCGATATACGTATACACGGCCTTCTATTTCGAAATGTTGAGTCTCTGCGATCTTAAAAAGCTCCAAATACCGATTTTCATTGGAATCGGAATACAATTGGCAAGCTCATCCGCCATATTGAAGCGGACATGTAAAATTTGAAAGTTTAGATCTTAAATTCGTTATTTGCTACTCTAAAACTACCCAGATACCCACTTTCATTGGGATTAGAACACCATTGGTAAATTCAACTAATATATATTAAATTTCATGTTGAATTTCAAGCATATTATCGCGTATCTCCAAAATCGGGTTTCGAAGTGCATCATGGCAGACCTCTACAGACCTTCATGCAAAATTTCGAAGCTCTGCGATGATTGGTCCAAACACATTCATTAAACTTTACTATTCTCACATTGAAATTAAAATGGTAAATAGTTTCAATACAAAAAAAAACATAAAACCAAAAATAATCACGATCGTTTTCTCAAAAAATCAATTTATCATACCCCATATACTTAGCATGTAAGTTTCTCCCCAAGAATAAGAAAATAAATAACAGAGAATATTTGATGAAAATGAGGAAAATTTGTGTAAATTTTTAATATAGATAAAAACAGAATAAAAAAAAAGAAAAAGAAAATCACATCTATGTACAATATAAATACTTGAGGATAAGTTTATTTAAAAAAATTTAAAACAATGCAAACACAAAAAATGGGAAGAGAAAATTTAAACAAAAACTTAAAAATATATAAAATTAAAAAGAAAAATATTTAAAAACAAAATGTGGGAGCACACAAAAATTCTCTTTCTTAAATATGGACAACATATTGTAATATATAAAAAACATTCTCAACGTTTACTTAATTTTTTTTTAAAAACCAAAAAGCAAAAAAATCGAACTCTTTTTTCCAAAAAAATCCAAAATCCGAACTTGGCTCGGTATTTTCTTTTTTAATTTAATTTATTTATTTATTTTTTTTTTGTATTTATTCTTTTCAAAATTAACTTTATATTTTTAATTAATTTATTTTGTATTTTTTGTTTTTTGTTACCGATTTTATATATAACAAAATAATCCCCAAAAACACAATCGAGAATTTAAAAAACATAAGAAATAGTTTTTTGTTTGCATATTTAAAAAAAATAGCAGCAAGGGGGAAATATTAATTTATTTCTAAATTTTAAATTTTTAATTAATTTTTGTGAATAATTTTGTTATATTATTGTCATCAAATTTCTGTTAGTTAGAATTTTCGCAGGATTTTCTATTATTTTGTTACGACCCGCAAGGTGTTGTCCGTAATAAGCTTGCGTGGGTCCTAGATCGCTAGATACCACACTTTTATTATAATCGGAACTCAATTGACAAATTCGGCCATATTTGCGCGGCGCGGCCATTTTGAATTTCGAAAATCGGGCATCGAGGTGCATTTAATAAGGGCCTCCCTCCTTGGAGGCATAAACGTAGAATCTTAGCATTAGTATACATGCACAAGGATTTAAAAAAAAGGTTCTTTTAAAACAAAAGGTGCAATAGAAAGTTTGAGTATCCTTGTTAAGGAATGGGAGCTCTGGTTTGGCTTGTTAGCCCACAGACCCTTGTTCTAGTGGAGGGTCTGCCTCCTATTCGACCCCTAGACTGGCGGTTGAGTCTACTCATCGCCCTATAATTCTCCCTAGTCGTGGTGTTGATCGACGTTCAGGTCTTCGACTCCTTTCACCCTCCTCCTTTCTCAACCGGGCTTGGGACCGGCTTTGGCGGAGGAAAAGACACAAGAAAAATACCTCTCGAAATTTAAAATTGACACCAAAAAGAAAACCCAATTCAAAACCTTATCTGGATTTGGTAATGTTAAAAAAAAATACAAAACGGAAATCCTGCGAAAGTCCTTTAAACCTCTAAAAAAATATATAAAAATCTAATTTTAAAACTATTCAAAAAAAAAGTGAAAAACCAAAGATGTGAAAAAATATTTAAAGAAAAATACAAACAAACACACACACATACGCAATTGAAAATGTTTTGCAATATTTTTTTTTAATTTTTCTTTTCTCTGTCTCTTTTAATTTTTATTATTTATTTTTTATACATTTATTTTATTTATTTTATTTATCAATTTTTTTTTTATTAGAAATATTTCGAAAATTTATATAAAAAATACTGAACAAAACCCAAAAAATTTCATCAGTCAAAAAACAAATTTAATTAATTTTTAACTTTTATTAGTTTACAAAAAAACAACAATAACAATTTATATAAAAAAAGAATACGTGAAAAACTCAAAATTTCTCTTATTTTATTCTACTTTCTCTTCGAATTAATAACAACACTATTATAAGTCACACACACACAAACACCCTACATAGTTATTAATTGTTTAATTTAATATTTATTATTTAGAAGAAGAAAAATCTATTTTGCATTATTATTATTTTTCAAACTACCACAGAAAATTGCACATATAATAAAAAATGCGCGATAAATTTCTTTTTAATATATTTTCTTTCTCTCTTCGTATTATTTATAGTTCCGTAAAATTGTTTTTGTTTTTCTTCCAAAAAAGAAGGAAAGAAAAAGATTTAAAAACTAATTAAATAAATCAAAAAAAAAACACGCGATAAAAAAATAAAATGGAGGAAAAAATTAAAAAATATATATAACCAAAGATTAAGCAATATTTATAATTTAATTAATTATTATTATTATTTTATTTTTTTTAATATTTATCTAAGAAGCAAAAATTTGTTTTTCGCCGCCGCGCTATACTCTAAAAGTTGAAATATGTTTTTTTGCATTTTTAAACGTGATTTTCTATCACCACAAGCCCCCCCCTCTCATGCATGAGTTTTTAGTTAAATACAAGGTGTTTCACGACAGAACGGACCGAAATGTTGGTGCACTTTAAGAGTTGATTAAGCTTAGTTGTGTGTTCAAGGGCTTGTAACGGCCCCCATGCCTAGCACAGAACCAGGCCACAACGTATTGTACTAACTACGAATTCATTAATCCATTTTCATGGCCCTGCGCCGACTTTTTCACCCAGAATCCCCAGGCAGTAAAGGCATTACTCAAACTTCAGCCTGTGACTCTTAAAATGATCCCTCGATGGGGCCATACGAAACCATCTCTTCTCATCTCAAGCCACTGTGTTATTATAATTTAAAAAAAAAACTCGCAGATTGATCATTCGAAATATCTCGGACTTACATCCCAAACACAACGTAGAAGAACAAAGTTGGGTTGTTCAAAATACAAGCGCAAAGTTACAACTGTCAAACGTAAAATTTTTAACACGATCGCGCGGAAGAAACAATTTAATCCAATATTTTATGCGGAGTGACCTAGGTTAATTTACTTGTTAAAACTACCTAGGGTTACCCTTGTTGATGTATACGGCCCTAAGACTTCTTCTCAGGGCTCAGGATATTACAATTTTTGTCCTTATACGTCGATTCTCTGGGTTTAAACCCTTTACTCCGTTATTATACCCGAGTTTGTTTATTTCTGCAATTTGTTCTTTTATCTACGTACGTTTTTCTTCGCTACTGTAGCACACTCGTCATCGAACTAATCTAGGGGCCTTGCTCAAATTATGATAACAACCCAACTCGAAAAATTACTGTGCATTAAGTCAAGTTCGTAAAACATCCCCTGTATGAGATTCTAATATATATTTGCTTTAATTGTTTATACTTTTTTCATAATATAAAACAATTTCCATTTACCACATTCAAAAAAACGATGAAAAAATCCTCATAATACATTTCTAGACAACTTTTATAAAATACATAACTCGTAAACAACAACAGAGCAGCAATAATAATAATAAACTAAAGACTTCTCTCTCCAATCAAATGTTTATAATCAATACCATACCAAAAAAATCATTATTTTTTATAATTTTAGCTTCTCAAATAATTATATTGTAATATTTAAAAATATATAAAAATAAAACAAAAAAAGAAGAGAATACAACAACCACAACAAGGCAAAAATAATATGAAAATTATATAAGTAAAATATAAATTGAAAAACACACACACAAAATGAAAAAAAAAATAAAAAAAAACACACACACACCCCTTACGGATAAGTTGATGGATAACAAAAAAAAATACTGTATTCGAATTAAATATAAACAACAACAAAAAAAATATAGGTATTAAAAAATAAAATATTTTAATATAATACAAAATGAAAAAAAAATTAATAGAAATTGCAGAAAAAAAAACACAAAAATGTTATAAAAAATTCTATTAGCTATATATATTATATTATTATAAATGTTCTTACAGTAAGATATAAGTTATATAATTCTCTTTATTATTTTATTATTATTATTATTTTTTTGATTAATGAAATGTGAACAAAATAAAGATGAAGAAGAAGAAGAAGATTAATTTAAAAAAATAAAAATAAAATGAATTTGAAAATAAATAAAAAAAAAACGAAAAAAAAGTTGATACATTTACACTTTAAGCACACAAAAAACACACAATCATGTTAAACATATTTAATTATTATTATATTATTATTATTATATATTTACATAAAACTATATTTAAAGAAGAAAACAACAAAAAAAACCAACTGGAAAGAAGAAAGAAAGAAAAAGATTATACCATGGATTAAAAATTAATTAAAATCTTGTTTTATTTTGTCACCACGCTGTAGTCACGTCACGTCACATCATAAAATGTGAGAGAGCAGTTTTCGTGTTCGTGCAGTTACCTGAGTGGCAATTGTCAAAAAGTTAAGTAAGAGTCATTGAGAGTGCAGTTCTCACGGAGGTTATAAGACTACAAACTCATCGGATCTGGATTGGGAGGGAATGGAGGGAGAGAAGGAGGGAAGGGAATTTTTGAGCAGCCCTTTTTTGGAAGGGGAATTGTTAGGGACTTTCCAGGGAGTCTTCGAATTAAATTTCACCCCGGTTCACTATTTCCCGGTTCCTAATGTCCTCTTAAATTTTGGAAGGTCCTTTTCCTCGATTATTTTTTTACTTTCGTACTCTTCAGTCAGGATGTAGTCAGAAATTGCGTAGGATTGCTTCTCCGTGAATTTTCCTTCGGGAATGTTGTCCAGCCAACTTATTCCAGTAGGAGGGTCATTGCGGCGCCTAGTTCTTCCTAGCTGTTCTGGAGTCCTTGCTTCCTTGAAGTATCATTTTACCGCTGCCGTTTAGGATCCTTTCACTCGATCACTATAATGTGCAGCCAGGGGGCTTCTGTATTGATTGACCAAACACTATGGTTCTCTTGTTAGTCGATATTATTCAGAAAAGAATTGAAACACACCATAAACAGTTTAACTAGCCTTCTTTTATTACATATACATATTTACGCACTCAACATATACATATAACAGTTATCTTTAAAAAACAGATCTATCTCATACTATAGTTGACTATAACTTACAAGAACAGCACACTTAAAATCAAGTTTAAATTAAAAACAAAAAAACTAAAAAGAGAAAATAATAATAGTTAATAATATAAAAATATTTACAAATTTTTCCACACAAGTATCTTGTTTATTTAATTTAGATTTATGAAGATTATCCCCATTTTTAGGGGGTGTTTTTAGGAACACAAGGAAATTGCCTAGATTTGGTATTTCGTTATAGGGGATGCTTTAAGATAAATATTGTGAGAATTGATGGTGATTGGAGAAATTTGAATTGTTGTTCGCTGCACCAATATAAAATTAAAATCTCGAAATGAGCAAATCAGGCTTAAAAAGTCAAAATTGAAGACATTGAAGAGAGTTTTTCTCACTTAAGTGTAAATAGTTGTAGAAGAGACGAATTAGAAGAGTTTGCAAAAAAAACCTTGTGGAAATACTGTGTCGATTTTTTGTTTTGTTGAAAAGGGAATATACAAATAGGGAATTTGAAAATGTAAAATTTAATTGAATTTTTTTTTAGTTTGTTTTAAATCTTTTTCCTTAACTTTATTACTTTTATCATAATTCTTAATTATTTAAAATTAATAAAATTAAAAAAAAACACGATTTAGTTTATTTTTTTAGCAAAGGCATTTGTGAAGCCATCGGCAGCCTCTCGAAGCATTTTTAATTGATCATCGAGAGATTTATGGGTGTGATCTTCGTCATCATGATCGGCATGTTTTGTGCCATGTGAATGGCCATGATCGTGACCACCGCCTTCTCCATGGGAATGATGGTGTCCAGCTAAAATAGAAAAAAAATTGGTATTAGTAATATATACAATGTAATTGTGTATATTGCATAATAGGTGTATCGTGTATGTGCATAAGTCTAAAATATATAGTTTCAACGATAATGGATAACACTGCCCAAGCTAGATCTGTAAAACGCTAACGACTGAAAGGATGAGAGAAATAATAAATGTATTACTTTAGAGGAGTAAGCGGAACGCAGCTTCTGCTGGGCAGCTAAAAGGCCCAATTTCTAAACTGACCAAAGCTACCTGGACCTATTAGGGGATTACATTGTTCCAAACATACAAGTCCCCTGGCGCAGACGGGATCTACCCAATTCTGCTACAGGAGGGCTGCGACCTAGTCACTCCCTTACGCAAAATATTCAGGGCTTCCTTGGCACATGGCTATATCGCCTCGGTCCGGCACTAGTTCTAGTCTCTAGCTGGTGCCCCAGCGTAGTACTCAAAATCAAACCCGACAAAACTACCTACACTCGCAGGCAGAACTATAGGTTTTCACAACAATCCAAATATTTAGGAATGACGCTAGATGCCAAGCTTAACTTTGACCAGCACATGGACACTCTGATCTTGCCAGAGCCTTTTGGGTCACTCAGTCTTATAAAACTCCTAACTCCGCCATAGCCGGTCCCAAGCCCGGTTGAGAAAGGAGGAGGGTGGAGGAGTCGAAGACCTTAATGTCGATCAATGTCATGACTTGGGAGAAGTACATATGGGTGCCCTACATAGCAGGGATAACCTCACAGTGCCAATCCTTGGCAGGTGGATAGGCTCAACGATCTATGTAGGGGTGGAAAAGGAGTTAGACTCGACTAGGATAAGGGTCAGTGGGCTAACAACCCAGAACCACGAAAACCTTTTTGTTAAGAGAACTCAAGAGGGAAAAACCGGACGAATAACTCGGCAACGACCTAACATATCAAAAAATTCTAACAGTTTGATCTTATGTACTTGGTACGATCATTGCACTTAAGACACTCCTAATATTTGATAGATAAAAAATGGACGTTCTGGCTATACAGGAGAGGCGATGGAATGGCAAAGAATAATGGACAAAATAATAAACACTTAATACTACAGCTGCCACCATAGAGAACATGCAATGAGAACAGGATTCACAGTTGGAAATAACCACAAGCATTTGGCAATAGGTTTTAAAGCTATTAATCCAATCAGCTGACCAGATTCAGAGCAAGACTTTCTGATGTTAAAAAAATAGTTTAAAAAAACTAAAGCACTGATATTGTGATGTAACTTCACTGAGTTGTTTATCTAAAATTATATTCCTATGCAGCATTGGGGCATTGGCTGACAGCTTTAAGTAACGAAAGCAAATATTAGTATTTTGGATTGATTTAAAAAAAAACATGAAAAACTTACAAACAGCTGCATGCATTCCCATCATGAAGAGGAAACCGCAACCAATAGCAAGTATTTGTATAAAGCCTCGACCATTTAGGTCACGCTCCCTAACTAGTATCTCGAAAAATATAACATATAACAATGTTCCAGCAGCCATTGCCTGTAGAAAGGCCGATATAACTAGCAATGTATCGTCATGATGATCTCCCTGTTGTGTCTCTTTACCGCATATCATTGCGCCAATTAGTATGCCAATTGGTGTTACAGACGAGAACGCCGTTACATATACAAATATTGTTAATGGCTTCAATTTAGCACTAATTAGCTCAACGCCAACACAAAATATTATAACGAACTTATGCGTACCAATAGCTAAAAATAAATACCAAACACTTGACAAGTTCTCCTCTAGACCCAATGCGAAACCCTCAAATAGGGCATGTATCGATAGGGCAAATATCGCAATCAATCCCCTCATCATGCCGCGCAGATTTTCCTTGTTGCTACCATTATCAGCGTGCAAAGATGTTGATTCGCCCTTTTCAACACTACAACCACTTTCTAGCAGTGCTGCTGACGAATGCGCCGGTGTTGGCTGGCATTCATGGCGAACTGTTGATAATGTTGTTGGCTCATAAATTGATAATGGACAGTCCATTGGCAGAGATTCATCGTGATTATTTCGATTGCTTACTGATAGGCTCGCTCTTTCCATATGGCATTCAGTTTGCTTGCCAAAACTGTTGTTATTGTTGTTTTTATTACTAACATTACCGCCAGCCACATTTGGACTGCTCTCGAATGCTGCTGTCTGTGGGCAACGTCTCATTGATAGTGTACGATGTAACACAAACTCATTTTGATTTCTTGGATGATCAATAGTGAAGTGCATTATTTCCTCAAGTATATAAACAAGAAAGAATCCGCAGCAAATTAACAGCTCCGACGTTTGAATGCCCATGCCGTCGATAACGTTTTGGAACACCTTGCGATTCTCCAAATCTAGAAATGTTAAACGAACTTCTGGATGCAGGTGAATAAACGATGTGAAAAAGAGAACCCCACCACCGAAACATAATAAAAATTTTATAACGTCATCGAATGACTTCTGACGACGCGGATTTGAGCACATCTTTTTAAATGACAAAATCCTCTCCAGCAATATCGGCAGACATCCAATCGCAACTGATAGCAGCCCAATTACGCACAAAATAATCACTTTCGATATTATTAATCCGTCATCCATGATTATTGGCACACCGATACCGCGCGTTTCAATAATATTTTCCTCAAAATGTTTCTTCCTTTTGCACTTTTCGCTTTGGATTGCGAATAGAAAGTCCTTTTTCACCACCGGGGCGGATAAATAAACATGTATGTCCTCGAACAATGATTGCACCTAACTGGGAATATAGGTTTCGTAATCATTTTTTAATATAAAAAAAATACACCTAGGCATTGATTTCGATTGTATTGTTGTTATTTTACCTTAACAACGAAAAAATCCCGTGCCAGGACGTTATTGGTACTGGGTTGATTTGCAGGAATCCTAAGGATCCTTTTTTTACATTCGCGAAGGACACGCGTCTTTGGGTGTAATCGGGAATTTATTTTTTATGTTATGTTTCATAATTTTTTTCTGTCGTACCGTATTTTTTTCGAGTTGAGGTAGTCACACGTGCATGAGTTTTTAGCACATACATGGATGAGGATTTAGTAGAGTAAATCAAAATACCTAAAATACATACAGATAAAACCGTATAAAGAAACGTGAGATTTTTTAGCAGTCCAAGGGTGTCTGGTAATAGCAGCCGTCTCTCGAGCGGGCGAGACGATGCCAGGGAAACCAACAACATCAGACGCCGGAGCTATGAAACACTAATAATAATATCGATAGATGTAAATCGTGCAATTTGTAAAATAATAATAAAAAACAATTCCAGCTAGCCGCCTATTATTTTCAAAAATTAATAAAAAACAATGAGCACATATCAAAGCTGGGGAAAACAAAGAATAAATATTGCAGCCACACAATAGTGGTTTTTATACCCCTCAACACTTTCGACAAAACAAATTGAAGAAAATGAAAGAAAATAAAAGTAGAGTCGTTTCTAATTGGAAGGAAATATTGATTATTTTAAAATAATGAGGAAAAGCGCATTGAAATAAAGGAATCTCGTTTGATATGAGGCAAGCAGCAGCCACAGCCACTATCACCACAATAAGAAGTTAAGCCGCCCTATTATAAATATATAAATATATTATTTAAAATCCACCCTTAGTTATATAGTATTTAATATCCGCCAGAAAAAAAAACTGGTGTCAGTGTGCGGGAGGCCGAAAATAGCCCGGCACAACACACTGGGGACCACACAGCCAGTATCCCATAGGGGGAATTGTCCCGAAGATCACTTCTCAAAAAGTGATCTTGTGAATTATATGAAGAGAAATTTCGGAAGAACGATCAGCTAGCCTGCTAATTAAGTTCTAGCCTCTGCATGAGGAATGCAAGCATGTACTTAGAGATTTACGATCAAGTTGCATTGGATCGAAGTTGCAACCTTCCACATCTCCCACAAAAGCTGGTGGCCGATCGTCAAGGCTACAGTCTTCGTATACAAAATTCTCAGGTTCGAGTGTGGCTGGGGGCTGATGGGGAGACGGGATAAATCGGATTAAATTAATTGTTTGCAAGAAAAAACCCCTTATCTGGGGCCCCCACTATCCTTTTTTTACAATGGAGGGCTCGAACACCCTGTATATGGATTAATATTATTTTGTCAACTTTTTTTATAGCATTCAATGACCCCAAATTTTGCCAAGGGGCAATGTGTTACTAGTGTCGAGCCAATTGAAAAAATTCTTATCATGTTTAACGAAAGTGCGTAGAACCCCGACACATACATACCACACGCACTAAGAAAGTTATTAGATAAGCCCGCGTCCGCCCGAATATTACATTCCCGCTCAAAGAAGAAAAACTTTACTCCGCGATCATTGAACTTAAGTTATTTAACAACATTCAAAACGCAGCAAAAACATGAAATGATCTCGCTCTCTCGAAAAAAAAACGACAAAACTGATCACACCGATCGCGACTTTTTTCATGATATTCACTAAAAAAGGTAAGAAGAAATTTTTTGTTACTTGTTGTTGTTGTTGTTGTGGTTGTAATCATCATCTCCTTTCCATTGCATAATATGGCAACTTTCTCGCAAATATCTTGCGCACGTTTTTTAACTGTTTTGGTGGTAGAAATGCCGGTCCGCTTGTGGTACCGCTCAGGTGTGCCTTAGTGGGTCGTATTCACATTCTCTTTCGCGTTCTTTTGCGCTCTTAAAATATGCACCACAAAAGTTGTTTCTGGTTGTTTTACTCTCTTAAAAAATTATTCTATGGCAAAATTATCTGATCAGCGATCACACTTCCAGTGGAAGCGGTGTGAAACGTATATGTGTGGTGGCATCATAAGAAAAAGGCGCGTCTTTTTAATGCTAGCTGGATATGCGCGGTGTGGTAATGCAATTTTCGTGTAAAAGAATAAAAAAAATGAAATTGAATTGTTTTTTTCAGTGTTGCAAGAAATTTTTATTTTTTATGAAAAATGTTTTTCTTGTTCATTTGGAAACATAAGAAACGTTTCTGTTCCTGTGGAATGTGCGTTTTGAAGGTGCGTGATGCATAACCGATAAAGCTTTCCTTTCATAAATTTGTTTACAACATCGTTCCCAGGTAAGATAAATTAATTAATATTAAAAGCTTCAACGATTCTATGTCTGGGAGATAATATTTAAAAGCTTAGTGACATGTATGTCTTTTATTGTTATATACATTATAATGATCATATCTTGAGATTTTGTTCGTTCTTTTTTTTTTGTTGTGCCCTCGTCTACTGAAAAAAGCCATTCTTTCAACACATACTGCCGCTGACAAATTACACACCGGCATTTTTGTTTACTAATAAAAAATGTTAACCAGGTGAATGCAGAAATTCGCAACAATTTTTTCAACTGTAGCACATACTGTCGGATTAAATACAACCATGGAAATTCCGCGAGCATAGCGAAATAATGTGGAATGATTTTTATCAAGTCACAGAAAATGATTCGGATTTCATGATTAGTTGGTATTTTTGTATTATTTCTGGTTTTTTTGCTGGGATTGGTTAAGCTTGATATTTTAGAAAATACTTTATTAAGTACTCAGTAAAATTCTCGGATTTCGATGATGATTTTTTAATTAATCCAGGGTTTTTACCTAGAAGACATAGATGAACCAAAAAAAAAACCAAAACAGAAATCCGCTAACCAACATTGATGCTATATATAACCAATAAGACAGTTTTTCAGTTTAAAACAAACAAAAAAATTAATTTTATACAGCACCGAAGTTCATTCTGCCCTCGTTAATGTTTTGTTAATTAAAGAAGATACAAAAATATATTAAAATATGATTTATGATATAGGGGAAATATTTTTTATTAGTCTTTTGGATATCTCATATATAGCAGCAAACGAGGCTGTACATTACCGCAATCACGAATCACCGGATAACGCTAATGCGGGATTTTCGCGGTAAGGTCAAGAATGCTGCTTTGGGTTGAGATAAAGGCAAAAACTTTTTAAATATATGTATATATTATCGTGTGGCATTAATATAGCATACACAAAGTGCGAGAAGATTTCTTTATTTTTATTTCCCAAGACATGATAAGCCAGAAAAATATTTGCGGGATTTCCCGTATTTGTAAATGGTAAAAGGTATGTACATATGAGTAATACGAAACTATTTTTTTTATAAACTTTGGTACTATACACAATTGTATGAGATTCTTGGGCTATGGACCAAGGTTAGTATTGTGCAAAACCTGTTTACAGCTCAAAGAGTAGTTTTTTTTTTTTTTAATTTTTTGTTTTATGCAGAAGTGTCTTTCTTGTGATGGGTAAATCGTGATTCTCACATACATATAATACTTTGTCGTATATGTAATTTACGAGAAAACCATTATTGTTTGGCTTTGTCTTCATAGATTTGGTAGAATGTGGCCCAGTTGCCATGTAAGATTAACAGATCAAGAACTGGGTCGACCATCTCTAATTCTTCATAGTTTGGACAAAGTTTCAGGGTGCCCCCATCGAGCTAAAAGATTCATTTAAATCGACAAATCTAAAGCGGACAAACTTGTAAATTTCGCAGGTAAAAAGAGTAACAGAGCTCCTGACGGGGGGCCACTGTTCGCTTAGTTATTACTTAAGCAGAATAGGGTTAGTAAGTGATTATAGCTGCTTGTCTCCCAAAACAGCGGAACACGGACACCACTTGTGAAAAAGTTTTAATTTAGTGAGCAAAAAAAACAAAACAAATGAATAGAAATATGCTGCAACACTATCATCAATGCACTTAATTACAACTCATTGATTAAATTTTCTACAACTGCTATCTATCGTATAAATAATTAATGCAAAAAAAGTGTGTATATATATGCATATGTATATAATATATTAGCAATACGCCGTTATTAAAGCCATAATTAATATTCAAATGGCACACGACATAATCCGCCAGCAACAGGCACAAGCTCTGATTCATAAATTTGGTATCGTTCACGTGCGCCGTACCGGTTGCAGGTATGGAATTTAAAATATATGTATGTATAAAACGTTTTTAATCCACCTAAAAGATCCCATCAATTTTTTGGTGAAGTGTTTTTTTTTTGTATTTTTTATTTTTATGGTCTATAGAGTTACCATTTCGATGCTAAGATAGAAGCAGTTCAATGGCTTTTAAGCAAAAGAGTCGGGTAAGTTTTTTTAGTGGCGTTCTTGTGTTGATCTAATAAAAGTCTGGTGTATCAGACGTAAGCAAATACCGCATACCGATTTTCGAATTTTTTTTTTAAATTACTATTCCCGAGTATAAAATAAGAATAATGCGAATAGCACAGAACAAACGAACAACGAAGTAGTCAAATAAGAAAATCCCAAAAATAGACTCGCAGACCTTAACTGATCGAGCGTTACTAGAATGATAAGTGGAATTATTATTGAAGGTGCTGGCTGATACGGGAAATAAAATTTCATAAGACCCTCGTCTGCTAATCTCAACGCGGCGAGAGACATCCAACTTGTGGGAACTCCAATAGGAAATTCCCAATCAATCAACGAAAATATGCTGAATTATTAAAGACTCGACATTCACCACCATCACTCAAAACGAACGAACCAACGACAATCTCTGCACTTGATAAGAATATAGTTTTGTTATATTAATATGCTTAAGTAAAGTGCATTCTGTTTTCCAATTGGTACCCAATTGACAATTGGTTGTGGATGTTGCTGCCACGATTAGCCACTGTAGAAAGAAAAGCTGGCGAAGAAAGAAGCGCGCTGTGGAAAAGCCTCTGAGAAGAGGGCTGCACGTGGAAAAATCATCTTTCATTCATGAGACGAACACTATATGGCATACCTTAAGCCTTAAGCAGAAAACACTTGCCGCCCGCTCGGTATTCCCGTTCGCCATGAGGTGGTGTGCTCAACAATATTCTTAATAATAATTTATTTATGGACTTGCTGATTTGTTGATTGTTTCCGCATTTTTTTTTCGTTGCTATTTTTCTTGCATCAATGAATTTGAACAATGGTTTTTGTTTTTATGGAATTGCAGTTTTTTATTTTCTTATTGTTGCTATTCACACAAAATAAAAAAAACCTAATGCTTTTGTTCATCATTAGTTTTAACTTCCTAAATATAGTTGATAAAGCTTAAATAGCTAAAAACTAGACTTTTTAGTGTCGATATTAAATGCCGAATTTAATTCAACTAACAGAGTTAATGAACTCTTTCCTGATTGGGTTGGCTGTTACGTCTCCATAAAAATCAAGTACTTAAAATAAACTCTCATAGTTTCTTGTCTCCTTTCTCAAGTAATTCCGTACTAAAGAACTGAACTACTAAAATAGGCACACTTCTACTAAATTCTCATAGTTTCTTGTCTCCTTTCTCAAGTAATTCCGTATTAAAGAACTGAACTACTAAAATAGGCACACTTCTACTAAATTCTCATAGTTTCTTGTCTCCTAATTCAAGTAATTCCGTATTAAAGAACTGAACTACTGAAATAGGCACACTTCTACTAAATTCTCATAGCTTCTTGTCTCCTAATTCAAGTAATTCCGTATTAAAGAACTGAACTACTAAAATAGGCACACTTCTACTAAATTCTCATAGCTTCTTGTCTCCTAATTCAAGTAATTCCGTATTAAAGAACTGAACTACTGAAATAGGCACACTTCCATAAAAATTAAGTACTTTTTCATCTCTAACAAAAGTGACACCCGCTTTCCCTCTACATATATTCATATTTCTGTAGAAACGTTGAAAATTTAGCGCGATCGGCCCGTCGAATATCATAGACACTAAAGCAATAAGGAAGACTGGCAGCCCATAAAATGCCTCAAGGAAGATCATCATTTTTGGACCTCGTGTTACAGATATTCATTCTGTGTCTGTTCCATAATTTCTTGCTTTATTTTGTTTTTCGGTTTCTTTGTCTTCACAACCCATCAATTATGACAAGACATAAATTTGAAATTTAAAAAAATAAACAAAACCTCGGCCAACAAACTTAAAATTAATTAAAATTAAATTATGCAAAAATTGAAAAAAAATATATTCAATAGCAGAGAATTTCCCCATTTTAAAAATCAATAAAACAAAATAAACAAACCCATGTTGGAAAAGGATAAAAAATGCCTAGCAGCAAATAATTAATTAGGCCTTTTTCGTCTTATATATATATTTTTTATTATATTTTCTAATTTTCATAAATCAGATAAATATTACTTTCAGGCTGCTCAAGGCTTCTATTATAAATCATATCCACAACTAACAATTTTCATGTGAAAAAAAAACTAAATCAAAAATTCACATATGACTTCCTGGTATATGATGTTCAGGTGATTTATGGGTTTATAGGTGTTTTTTTTTAATGTTTATGCTTTTATAAATCCCCTTCAATGTATACACATCAGCGGCATGTTGGCTGGTACAAAAAATAAAAGAAAATAAAAACAAAAAGGCAACAACATAATCTATAGTCAAGGTCTTCAATGGCATATGAAAATTCTTTTGTGCTGTGCATTTTTCTGTTTTACCTCTCTTTGTTTGTGTGTGGTCATTTACCACAGGTGCCTCCATTACCTGTGCAAGAATTTCGCTCTTACTCGGAATATTTATTTAAGGTACGGTACAAATTCAAGAGCAGTGCACATAACTTCGATATAAATTGCATCAAAAAAAAACGACTAATAAAACGCAGCTCAATTTTTCACACTCAATCGAACGATGGAATAGAATATTTATGTAGAATGATTTTATTTAAGATAACGAAGCATATTTAAAAAAAATCATTCAGATAGACCATTCATCAATGTTCATTCTCCATAAGTTAAACCTCTGGTGGTATTTCCCGCATGCGCACATGGGTTACACTATCTTACGATTTAAGTAACATACTGACTTGAAGGACAGCCACCAGGGTGACCGGATACGAACAACACAGATGCTTTTAACATTGCAGGTAAAATCGTTTTTTTTTTCTCTTCTTCTTCTTACTTCACTTCTCTATATCCAACACGATATAATAATATAACCCAACAAGAAGAACAAAAACAATTTTATATGTAAAAATGAAAGTCTGAAGGCCATTTTGCTCATATTCCACAAGAGATTTCATGTATCGTTAGCTAGTTTTTATTTTCCAAGTAGTAGTAGTTTGCATTTAAAGTTTAACAACAAATTTTGAATGTTTAATTATTTTTTTGAAATAACAACTTATCTCAATACGACCTATATTTTTTGGGTTATCACTGAAAATGTCAGAACAAAAACAAAAATTATAAACAATTTCCCGCTTCGTTAAGTGGGTGCACCTGTTTTTCTTTAGTCATCTATCAAACCTAGCAGCCACATTGGACCAGTTTCTTTGGCATATATTCATTCAAAACAACATATTTTAACACAACCTCTATTAAAATTTTCCAGCATATTAAACCGGTGTATATATTTTAAGCTTCAAGCAAGTACCATTGCTACTTATCTACTTCATCTACTTTTCCAGCATATGCGTACTACATAGATATGGAAGTTTACGGAGGCAGTCACTAGTGTTGGGTGGGGCACGATTATAAAATGAGTTTGTAAGAGGAGCCTCTTTTTTTTTATTTTGAACTAGTACAATACCATACTTTCAAATGACGCGAGGTGCCATTGTAATGTCAATATGACAAAAACAAGCAAATTTAACAAAAGAAAGAAAATGAATACCAATGAAAAGATTTCTCCCGTATTTAATTCTAATATGCATTAAACTGCCCCACAGTAAGAAAATAAGAAACCTATATCTCCACCTTAAATTGGATATTTTACTGCCTCAAAAGAAGTAAGCAAGAAGATACCCACCACTACGTATTTACAATAACACCTCGCCTCTTTTAGTTCGACACATGCTCATATATCTACCAGTAGGACATTATTTTTGTACCGGGACATATGAAAAAAATTGAGGCGTTGTCACTATGGCCGCCGAAAAATAACCGGAATTCAAAATGGCCGCGCAAAGATAGTTGAATCTAAGGTATCGAAGGTTTTTGAGGTGAGAAAATAACGAATTTGTGGTCAAAACTTGTAAATTCAAAATGGCCTGACGAGTTTTGCCAATTGTGTTCCGATTCCATACGTGGAGGTCTCCCATGATTCACCTCGAAACCCGATTTTTAAAATTCAAAATGGCCGCTGAAATATGACCGAAATTCAAAATGTCCGCGCAAAGATAGTTGAATTTGCCAGTTCTGTTCCGATTTTAATGAAAGTGGGTATCTAGGGGTTTTGGGGGTGGTAAATAACGGCTTTGTGGTCAAAACTAATAAATACAAAATGGCCGCATAAATATGGGCGACAAGTTTGCCAATTCCAATGAAAATCGGTGTACGGGAGTTTTTTAGCTGGTATATAACGAATTTATGATCGCAACTTATAAATTTAAAATTGCGGGATCAATATGGTGGACGAATATTGTCAAATAAGTGTCAAAGAATATTGAACATATTGTATCCTGAAGCGAAAGATAGTCTGGAAATGGAGGTAAGAAGGAAAGAAATCCTTTAACCCTGAAATTTTGAGTATAAAACTATGATTTTGCAATGCCAGGTCTGTCATATCGGGACACAACTTTGTAACAATTTTGCTAAGAAACTT
Organism: Thereva unica; assembly: GCA_949987705.1. Lineage (NCBI taxonomy): Eukaryota > Metazoa > Arthropoda > Insecta > Diptera > Therevidae > Thereva > Thereva unica. The sequence continues at coordinate 2,327,513 of OX465286.1, forward strand.
TGTAATAAAGTTTGTGTAATAAATAAAAGTCATTCGCATTTAAAATAGACATACACACGTTGAATCTGGTCTATTCCAGTAATATTTTTTTATTAATTAAATGAAAACGTAAATCAAATGTATACGCGTGTGTATTATATGTAGTTTGTTGTTTGTTTTTACGTTTTTGTTTATTTAGGTAAGCAAATATTGCAGAAACACAGCTAGATAGGTATAAAGGTGCGCAAAACGTAGTGCAACGACAGACAAGGTTAAGTGCACGTGGGGAATCAGTTCATTTACACTTGGGCCAACTGCGTCACAGAGTTTTTGTAATGTGCTGATTACACAGCGCATGCGCATCTATCATTATTAATTTATATACATATTATTTTACATCTACTTTTTAATTTCATTTATCTATTTTATTTTATTGTTTTTTTTTGTTTTTTTGTTATCATAATTAATTGCGATGTAACATTGTCATTTATGACACGCAATAATTATTGATTGGTATTTTACACCTGTTGTGAACTAAAGACGGGACGCGCACAAATTACATTTTCATTTACTTCTCATTAAAATAGTTAACGACGTGATCAATTACTAGACAGGTGCATTTTAGTAGATTGATAAGTTTGGTTTTGCCTTAATGTGTGTGGTTTTTGTTTTATATATTTTATTGCGGTTTTCTTCATTCATTTATTTTTATTGATTTAAATATTGTTTTTACAAAATAAAATTTCGTTTTCACACACTGTCTCTCTCTTTCCTTCTCTTTGTTATTTAGTAGTAGTAATTCATCATAAAACCTCATGGTATGATGTCATTTGGTTTTTGTTGTTTGTGTGAAATTACTTTTACACAAAAAAAAATAAAAAAAAGCAAAAATTCCAATTTATCATTAACCTGCGTTGAGAAAACTGAAGGCAGGTAGGTAGGTAAAGGTAGGTATGGTATGGTATGCTGCAATCGGTATAATGCCATTTATGAATAACAATAATGCGCCTTTTTTGCTGTTGCTGCTTTTCAAAATGCACACTCACGTTTGTGTTGTTAACGGCTATTAAAAATGCAGCCGGCATTTGTCTAGATAATATAATACAAATTTTAATGGAAAAAATATTTTTCATAATTTGATTTTAACTGCCACATTTCTAAAAACTCATTATAAATGCACTTTTTTTATAGTTTACTTTAAAGATATTTCTGTTAAAAAATTCAAAAACATTAAATAAAAACGTTCAAGCCACACACCCTCTGCTGATAACACATCATTTTTTTATTTGTTAACATTGCGAAAAGTTACACAATTTTATAAGAAAAAAACATGTCTTTTTTGCTATCGGTGTTAAAGGTGAATAATATACGTGTGTTTACCAGTCTTACCACTTTTTTTATGCGGTATTTAAATGAAGATACCATAATTTATTTTATTTCTTGATAGAAATCGAAAGTTGGCTGCGAGATCAATTGAATTAGAATTTTTTAACTGTATCAATTTCACAATTAACGTCAGCTAAACACGATCTCTTGTTTCATTTAATTTTTTCTGCTTTTTTACACTCTGAAGGAATAAATCAAGTAAATAAATCAACATAGTGGGGTTTGTACATTGTGTAATTTAATATGAGCTATAATTATGTTTATTTGAGATTTAGTTTATGGCAGTGGTTAATTATATTCATATTAAAGAAGTTCTCACGGATATCGATGATATATGTATAACTTAAGTTTATTATTATTATTATTATTATTTTGAAAATGACCAAAGAAGAAGACTGAGACTCGATGTGTCTGGTCTAAGGAGCACTTAAATAGGATTTTTTGGGAAAATACCAGACCTACTAATGAGCACTCAATTTTCTAGTAACTAACCTGGGGCTAAGTTTGTACCGTATATGAGTTCATCAATATGACCCGAATACGATATAAGCAAGGAGAGCTGGCATCAAGATCGACCCCGTACATAGTGTTAAACCACATCTTGTTCGAGATGCTCCTGCACTGCTCCGTGGATAGCTGTCTCTAGCTCTCCATATAACAAACTCAATACGACGGATCTAGAAAAGACATATACAACGATAGACGATAAAACCATGGAATCGCAAAATGATAAGAAATCTGCTGACAGGATAAATGGTACTAAGTGAATTTACTAAGTACACTACACATACCGAGATATACGCATTTATATTTCGAAAGAACGACCAAAATGATAAATTTTTGACATAATGGTCGAAAACTTACGTAGCGGCGGTTGCTAGAGGAAAAATTTTATAAGGATAGGGCACCTATCAGTGCCCCAATTGCTACTGGGATATCCATAACCCCCCTCAACAATTCATATTGGGAATAAAGTTAGTTAAGGTTTCTTTATAAAAAGATCTTTTTTCTGCAAATATAATAAATAACAAGCAAAATTATTTTTTTTAAATTCGCATTTCCACCGCCGCCATTACACAAAAAATCACTCGAACAATTTTTATAAAAATACTCCTTGAATAACCCTTTAAAACCTAATACTTTAGCACTACACCAATCAGAAATTATTAAAGATTAATTAATTTCACATATTACAAAATTATACAATCTCTAAATATAATAAAATTCAATTTCTATCTTCGCGACATTTTCCCTTTTTGACTTCTCAAGGAAATTTCAACTGTCAAAAAAATAGTATTACAGGCAAAATATAATAGTATATTACAGTATAATAATATAAAATGATAAACGGACACTTTTTAATTTGGAACTTAGATGGCGCAGAGTAGATAGTTTCAAAAGTTTATTTTATTGATATTTATTAAATTAAACAATCAAAATATGGTTAAATAATGTTTTTTAGTAATTAAAAATGTTATAAAATATATTTAAAAATAAGTATTTGGTAATATAGTACTTAATAGCGATTTTTTTGTGACAACGCAAAAACGGCCTAAAAACTGAGTTCTTATCGTTAGGATTTTTGTGCATTTTTTGAGATTCTAAGAATTAAAATTTTTAGTTTTTTAATTAAATCTTTAATTTAATTAGTTTATTTAGCATATTTAAATGAATTTAAGTATTTTATAAAGTATTGCAGGAGTTTTTTTGTATTTTAAGGATGTTTTTTTGAATATATGAACAATTTACAAAACAACATGACCAAAAATGGTGAATCCTTACCCCACAAACGCAAAAAAAGGATTAAACGAAATCATATCCATGTCAGACTCTGTTAATAATATAGAAACCTTTATTATTCCTCCATATGGGGCGGGAAGGGGCAAATGGGAAGCTATTTACTATTCCTATAACAGCAATTCGGCAGGACACATTACATGCAACAGGAGAAATATCTAACAAGGAAATTTCTCTCGTTTCACTTATCGCGCAATCATAAAACCGACAATGGACAATATTATATTGTGTTTAATCACTGCGCTATCTAATATGGAAGAACTGTAAACTCTTTATCACAACCACACAACAAAAACCGCATTAACAAAGCACAAAAAAATCCCCCTACCATAAATTTATCGCTGTTTGTTAAATTCGTGTATAAATTATAAATTAAAATAGATAAAACTAATATCACTAAAGATAAAACACTTCGTTTTTTATGCATTCATAAATTTCAAAGCGTGATAATTACTGTCTCAGTGAATAATTATACCGCTTTGGCGTACGTTTAGACATTTAGACAGGTCTGGCTGGCCTGGGTAGACTATTTACATTTTTTAATTATAGATTTTTTGTTTAATTGAATATTTTTTTTGTTTTTAATTTACACTTATGTACATCCAATTCTAACTGGATAGTAACTGAAAGAATTTCCTTTGGAGACATTTCATTTCATTGAACCTGTTCCGGAAGAGCGAAACGAGTTTTTTATTCATTCATTTATTATTCAATCAATTCTAATTTTATTTTATGCAAAAACAAGCATATATTTATAAAAAAAATTAGAAAACTCCACACCGTGCATATTGATTACATTGTATCATAAATGGTTGGTTACCAAAATCCACACTAAACTGTTTCTTCTATAAAAAAAAAAGAAACAAATTCTGAGTGAATCTCCATAGAACTGATTAAGGTATAAAGATTAGAGCTCATACTGCAGATCTCCTGCACGCACCCTATGCACGCATGTATCTGTTTTCAGCTGACGGTCTGGTCCACAAATATGAGGTGCAGGGGTGTAGGACAACTGGACTGAACTACTGAAATACGCGCACTTCTACTAATTTTTTTTAGTTCCCTTAATTCCTCAAGTAATTCCGTATTAATACGGCATTAATTGAGGAATTAAGCGACAAGAAACTATGAGAATTAAGTAGAAGTGTGACTATTTCAGTAGTTCAGTTCTTTAATACGGAACTTGAGGAATTAAGCGACAAGAAACTATGAGAATTTAGTAGAAGTGTGCCTATTTCAGTAGTTCAGTTCTTTAATACGGAATTACTAGAATTAAGAGACAAGAAACTATGAGAATTTAGTAGAAGTTTGACTATTTCAGTAGTTCAGTTCTTTAATACGGCACTTGAGGAATTAAGCGACAAGAAACTATGAGAATTTAGTAGAAGTGTGCCTATTTCAGTAGTTCAGTTCTTTAATACGGAATTACTTGAATTAAGACACAAGAAACTATGAGAATTTAGCGGAAGTGTGACTACTTCAGTACTTCAGTTCTTTAATACGGAATTACTAAAATTAAGAGACAAGAAACTATGAGAATTTAGTAAAAGTGTGCCTATTTTAGTAGTTGTTCTTTAATACGGCACTTGAGGAATTAAGCGACAAGAAACTTTGAGAATTTAGTAGAAGAGTGCCTTTTTCAGTAGTTCAGTTCTTTAATACGGCACTTGAGGAATTAGGAGACAAGAAACTATGAGAATTTAGTAGAAGTGTGACTATTTCAGTAGTTCAGTTCTTTAATACGGAATTACTTGAATTAAGACACAAGAAACTATGAGAATTTAGCGGAAGTGTGACTACTTCAGTACTTCAGTTCTTTAATACGGAATTACTAAAATTAAGAGACAAGAAACTATGAGAATTTAGTAAAAGTGTGCCTATTTTAGTAGTTGTTCTTTAATACGGCACTTGAGGAATTAAGCGACAAGAAACTTTGAGAATTTAGTAGAAGAGTGCCTTTTTCAGTAGTTCAGTTCTTTAATACGGCACTTGAGGAATTAGGAGACAAGAAACTATGAGAATTTAGTAGAAGTGTGCCTATTTCAGTAGTTCAGTTCTTTAATACGGAATTACTTGAGGAATTAAGGAGTGAAAAACTAAAAAAAATTAGTAGAAGTGCGCGTATTTCAGGCGGGTTATTTAATACGGCATTAATTGAGGAATTAGGAGACAAGAAACTATGAGAATTTAGTAGAAGTGTGCCTATTTCAGTAGTTCGGTTCTTTAATACGGCACTTGAGGAATTAAGCGACAAGAAACTATGAGAATTTAGTAGAAGTGTGCCTATTTCAGTAGTTCAGTTCTTTAATACGGAATTAGTTGAGGAATTAAGGGTGTAAAACTAAAAAAAATTAGTGGAAGTGCGCGTATTTCAGGCGGGTTATTTAATACGGCATTAATTGAGGAATTAAGAGACAAGAAACTATGAGAATTTAGTAGAAGTGTGCCTATTTCAGTAGTTCAGTTCTTTAGAGAACCCGACTGAAATACGCTCACTTCTACCAATTTATCAAAGTTTTTTACCCCTTAATTTCTCAAGTTAGGCCGTATTAAAGAACCTAGTTGAAATAATGGCCGCTGTACTTTTGGGCCCAATATCTCAAAATAAAAAAAAACATCTTCATCTGAAAATTTACGCGTGAAAACAACACATATACAATGTGCTTTTGATTACTACTTCTTTTTTGGCTCTGATATTGCCCCAACCTATCTCCTAATAGAAAACTATAATTCCCGAAAAAAGAATTTTCTACGGGCTGATTTATTTTTTGTTTTTTAATCGTAAGTACTATTAAAATCTCAAAATTTGAGCAACCTTCTGTGCACATAAAAATTCAAATTTATTCATATTTTTCTTGTGGTAAATGGAAACTAATATATAATTAATAATCTACACAATAAAGAAAGACGACTGTGAAACGATTGTGTTTTGTATCGCGCGGCAGCATATTACCTTGACTGAGAGACATCTTCCTATATATGCAAGTAGTTTTACCTTTCACAACTCATAACATATTAAACATCCGGTCAGTTAACATGCAGAATGCAAAAATTGAAAATAACGAAAGCGCGGAGAAATGAAAAAAAATGGGCAAAACAAATTATATATGTACTTGTATAGTGGACAAAAAGCAAATCAACATCTGCTAGACCCGACAGGTAAGCATATAAAAGGTGAATAGTATCTTTACCCACTTAGGTGCTATAATAGTTAACTTTTTTTTGCTGTTTTTGTTTTTGGATTGTGTGCGAATAAAACAGAAAATTTACTCAAGGTTCCTGGAATTAGAAAGCCTTTTGGTTTATTTGTAAATAGAAATTTGAAATGCAAAAAAAACAATGGGATTTCATCACGTTCTTTTTTTTCTGCATTTTACAAGTATTTTTTAAGTAGAATTTCATAAGCAAAAAAAAAATATAATAAAAAAAATTGGAAATTTTACAGAAACTATTATGGAATTTCCAAGAAAACTTTTCGCTTTTAGTAAACACAATTTCTTAACCGCAAAATTCAAAGAAATTCCGGAGGTGTACGCGGATCTGCATATTCTGTATAAACCGCATACTGATCTTCTTGTTCATGCAGTTTAGTTAAGTAAGCGGTGTATTATGATAGTCCGATCGCCCAAAAAGATGCGCCAATCTGAAAGCCGATAAGGATAGTCTGAAGGATGCATGATAAGGAGCCAGTGGGCCTTGCGTTTGAACTCTTGGATGTTGTATGAATTAATTTTGTTAGCAGCCGGCTGAGTCACAACAGTCGGGGTTAGCAGGAGGCAGCCTCTTAGGAGTGTTATGCCTCCTGAAGCAAGAGAAGGCTGTGACGCAAGCGGTACCAGACTACCAGGTGAACAAAGAGGTGCACCGCCTGCTAGGTGAAGACCTGACCTAAGCTTGGTACCCTGGTATTAACCGGTCAGGGCTACTGATTTGTAATAAATGGTAGAGAATATCCTAAAAGTAAATCCTATTCATTTGTCAAAATCTTCTACAAAATATCCGAGCTATTCAATGTTGAAATACCGAAGGTCTAGATGGGGCACCCATTATATATATAAAAAGAAATTTAAAAAATGTAGCAAAGAGCCTGTTGCTCAATAACACATATTTTGTAAGCAAAAAAAAATGCATATGTCCTTAAATAATTTAAAGAAAGCGCATTAATAGGCAGTATTTAGATTTATAATTCCAGTTAGTAAAGCACCCATATAAAATCTCTGTGAATTGTGTCAAATATATTAAAAATATCACAAATATCTTGCGAATCACAGAGATGATTTTTCTGCCACATATAAATAAAGTCTTTTTATGATTTTCTACAATTTTTTTTTGCAGGAATCAGCCAATATCATACCACCATTAAAAAAAACGTAATGTATATATGTGCAACTTACTTGCTAATTGTAATCCAAACATCACGAAAAATCCAACAATGAATGCTGCCCATGCAACAAGTCCAGATCTTTCTTTTGATAATATTTCAAAGAACACAACATACAATAGTGTGCCAGTTGCTAATCCCTGTAGAATTGTCGATGGTATAGCTGTTGCGGCGCTTCCCTCACTGCTAATTAATATGCCAATGCCAATACCAATTGGGCTAACAATAGCAAATGTAACAACATAGACAATAGCCAGCCATAATCTTGTTTTTGTTACAATTAGTTCAACGCCAACGCAAAATGCCAATACTAGCTTATGTGCTGATACAGCACCAAACAGCATCCATACTGTTCCAGCATCCTTTTGCAGGCCAACTGCCAATCCTTCGAACAGTTCATGCAATGATAGGGCCAAAACAATTAATAGTCCACGCAATGATGATACAATCATATCTTCGTCAGAGCTAGATGCTATCGGTAAATGGCTATGTCCATGGCTATGACCATGGTCGTGATGATGATGATGATGGTGATGTTGATGATCGTGTCGTTTATTATTATTATTATTTGTTGATGTACCATCATTGTTTACATCTAGATCAGTGCTATTTGTAGTAGAGGCATTCGCTTGATATTTTTGATTTTCAACATCGTTCGTTATTAAATCTTGAACTGATAATCCGCCAGCTTTTGTCGATGCGATATTATCATCCTTAGCACTAACATTAGATTTTCTGCGACCTTTAATAAGGAAGCTATCACGTACACTTTTGCCACGCTCAAATGCAACTTCAGCTGAATTATTATCTAAGCTCTGTTGATGCTTATGAATATATAAATGAACGCATTCTTCAACAAAGAACATTGTAAAAAATCCCAAACACATTAATAATGGTGCCAAACTAAATGACATATGTGGTATACGTTCAGATTCTTGTAGGCTTTCAATCTGTTCATTTATTTCTGGTAATAGATGTAAGAATGTTGTTGCTAATAGTACACCGCCACCAAAATATAATAGGCATTTAACAACTGTTGCTGATCTAGCATCGGGATTATTTTCAGTCCATTTAAGCCATTTATTCAATATGAATGGTATACAGCCGCATAATGTCGATGCACCAAATAATACTGCCATTGCTGTTCCTTTTGCAATATTAACATCAGTAAGATCGGAATCTTCATCGCCATGCTCATGGCTATCATCATGATCATCATCATCGTCAGCATGTCGGAGATTATTAAATTTTGCTAATTGTAAAAGGATTTCGTTTACTTGACTTTGATTCATTTTTGGATTTGTTTCTTTTTCTCGTTAAATATTGTGTAAATTTTATAAAACTGATCGCGATTTTTATTATTTTTTTTAGTTATAAGTTTTTCTTTAAAGTAATTGTAAAAAAAAATCACACTTTTTTACAATACGCACAGGTGTTTTTTTTTTTGTAATTTTATTTTGGTTTTTTTTTTTCAAAAAATATTACCGATTCAAATTTAAAAATGTTTTAAATAACAGCAGAAACTTTAACAATTACACCACAGTGAAAGAAACAGTTTAAAGGAAAAACTAAACGAAATTATTATTAAAAATCACAAAATCCACAATTAACAAGAAGAAAGGTATTTTTTGGATTATTTTTTTTTAACAAAACTTCCTCGTCAAATCGAACTCGTCGTAATAATAAAAACCCGCGAACACGCCACCATCTATGATATTATTTTTACCGTCTTAGACTCCTCATTCTTACTGGGGTAACACTGAGCGACTGAACTCTTATAGATCAGCTCAGGTGTAAACAACTGCTCTTATAGTTTAGGATAGCGGCACTCGACAAGATTATAATGATCGCTCTGTGTACATGTATGTGTGTTCTGTAGTATAGCATGTATATATATGTATATGTGTATTTTTACCTGGAGACAGGTTAATCAATCTCTTCTACCGAACCGTCTTATAGTGTAGCACGAACGAGACGAGATACAATTTAACAACAGCAACAAAATAACTTGTCAACCCCAAAAGAAATTTTAATTGGTGAACCTTTAAGATAACAAACTTGTACATATACGATCGTTTCAAGATATATATATGATCATTGAAAAGAAGTGGGCGAGGACAAGAGAAAGATAGATTAGAATATATAAATATTCTATAGACCAAAAACAAACGATCGCGCAGAAACGGTAAAGCAAAATATTAATAATATTACAATAAAGATCGGCACGATCTCGACTGCATTAAAGAAGAATGCGCATCCAATTCGTACCTGCGATCACCTGCCAGACCTCTCTTCGTCGTGCTGTACGCAACCGACACCCACCAAGTAAACCAGCTTTACATTTTTTTTTATTGTTTATTTTCTTCGTTTTGTTTTCTTTATTTTTTTTTAGTATAAACGTATTCAGAAGAATATTTGCTGCATTCGGGTTTTTTGCATTTCGATGCGATAATGAAAGCGCGCTACGCAGAGATATTATTTATCTTTTACACTGTTGTTTTATCTCAAATAACAGTATCGGACATTCTTATGGGACACGTCTTCACTTTTTCATCTTTTTTTTTTCAATTTAGTTCTATAAAATAAAACTTCTATTGTTCTTTATTTCTTCCTTAAAAGAAAGCCATTTCAATTTATTATTTTTAGTGGAGAAATACTCTTTTTTATCAGTCTGTCACACTTTTCAAAGCTAATTTTGCACTGCAGTTGGATATTTACATGATATTTTAATTGCATAAGCAACATATGGTTTTCCATATAATTGAAACAAGTGTTCACAATGTCATTACAATTTTGTCTTTGGGTGCATTTGAAATACCAAATGAGAATTGCTTGAATTAATAAAAAAAAATCTGTTTGAATAAGACTAGCAATTATTCTGCTAGTGACAGCCAACTGGTACAGACGGGGGATTTAGCAGCTAATCTTTGTGTACTTCGTGTCGCAATTGTGCTATACGGAAGTGCGATTACATTGCCGCGCGTGAGGGCGATCGGAAACAGACTCCTAGCAAAAAGGCATGTGTCTAACAACAGTCTAATAAATTATAGTTGGGCGGAGATAGGAGCACTCTATTAAAATAATTACCACAATCTAAGGTATGCCAAGATAGTCAAATGGTAGTAACAGTCACAGGGATCTTTGGTGGTGTGGGTATACCAAAGAGATAAATCGCCAACGGTTAATACAATCTAAAAAAAAATCCACTCCTACCACCTCCAACTCCTCGAAGATGTTCACTTTACATCTGGTTACCACTGGATACTCTTTTCTGTATAAGAGAAGCAGACGGAGGACTAATGATTTAAGGAATAACGATATAAAGTTTGCTGCATAGAGTGTGAGAATGTTATTGTAGACCTGAAACAATGTTAGAGAAATGATAGACAAGCTTAGACGATATATAGAATACCCATCACAGGACAACAAGAACTAAGATGAACTGGTAAAGGAATCCTAGAACGAACAGACGTAGGCCCACTTCTACTATATTCTTATAGTTTCTTGTCTCTTAATTCCTCAATTAATGCCGTATTAAATAACCCGACTGAAATACGCGCACTTCTACAAATTTTTTTTTAGTTTTTCACGCCTTAATTCCTCCAGTAATGCCGTATTAAAAAACTGAACTACTGAAATAGACCCACTTCTACTAAATTCTCATAGTTTCTTGTCTCTTAATTCAAGTAATTCCGTATTAAAGAACTGAACTACTGAAATAAGCACACTTCTACTAAATTCTCATAGTTTCTTGTCTCTTAATTCAAGTAATTCCATATTAAAGAACTGAACTACTGAAATAGGCACAGTTATTGTAGACCTGAAACAATGTTAGAGAAATGATAGACAAGCTTAGACGATATATAGAATACCCATCACAGGACAACAAGAACTAAGATGAACTGGTAAAGGAATCCTAGAACGAACAGACCCTACCACATTCTACAGCGCGGCAATAATAACTCCAGAAGGAAGTTTCGGGTATGTCCCTGTATGCTTAAGTTTCTAATAAACAAAACGTAATAGACTGCCGCCCTAGATCATAATATGAGCTTTGCGGCTCTCTGTATTAAAAAAAATATATTGCACCTTTAAATTCATAAGGCCTAGGCCGCATGCACTTCTCCCACCTACATATATAACGATGACTAACTACGTTAGTGCAGAGATACCGTGTGACAATGTCCAATTCATCTAAGCAATCGTGTCCCTAGAAACAGGACCAGCAGCTACACTATCGCAATTAACCTCTTCAGATAAGTTAAGTGATGGTGAGTTATGGAATAACAAAATCAAAACGAACAAAATCAAAGTTAAGAGATATCAAAAGCATCTGTCCCCACGAGACAAGTGAGCAAACATGGATAAATTCGTTTTTTAAACAATCGGTGACAAATGAAAATATTGGATTTGGGCTCTGTTGTCATCCAGCGATGCTCTAATTGATTGCGAACACTCAACATTAGAGCCAGCTTGTTGCCGCAATCTGTTAATAATAATAATAATAGTAATAACAAGAATGCGATAAATAGTTTATGAAGATGTTATTCTGATGAACTTTGGTAAATACGATCAGATACGATCGGATGAATAAACAACAACAAATTCCAAAGTGATATTATTTTCGAGAACGTTGCTAAATTGCGAAGTGCGAGATAAAAGCGTGTGGTTGTCGCTCAAAATTATACACTCGCGCATATTCGTATCATCAAAATTCTTATCCACAAGAGCCAAATGGTAACGCACTTGAACTACCTGACGCCCCAGTGACAGCAATAAAGAAGAAATTAATTATGGATGGACTTTCACCTCCTTTTCAGGGGACGAAAACAATTTATAAAATATATTAAAAAGTTTTTATTGCTATGAAATGTTGATAGTTACTAAGAGGGGGAATGTTTTTTTTTATCTAAGATTGATTTTTATCAAATTTACTTGAAATTTATTATGATAACAATGGGAGAATGGCAACGCGAAGTTAATAATTAGAGCGACATTCCGGCATTAATATTGCCAAACTTAAGGAATTTAACTAGCTTCCACAGTGCCCGAGGGCTCGCTATCTTCAGCCGCAGGTGGAGCAGTTGAAGCTGCTCCACTCTGCTTTAGGGGCAAGATATCTTTTTTGAAAGGTCTCAGAGTTATGGAAGATAAACCGTAACTTATGACAACACGAGGTCCTAGCGACTCCTAGCTAATTACAAATGTAACCGCTAGGGTGTCACCTTTCGGAGTCTCCAGTTTCGTGATCTTCCACCTGTGGGTTATTCAACTGAATAATGTCCAGAATAGCCTGAGGCTCGGCTGGTTCCGCTGGGATCCAGGGACGCGCTCTCGGTCGACTCGGGGTCTTCTCCTCATAACGACCTTGAGTTTAGCGCCTGGCCATGCTTCTCCGATTCTGGGTATGGCTGTTTTATAGAGATCGATAGATCTCTGATCGTCGCGAGCCTGACAGGAAAAATGGTGCCGTATGGTGCTTTCGTCGATAATGGCGATCACCTTGGCTTAGAAGTGGGGAAATGGGAAATGAAAAAAAAGGAAAAACAAAAAGGAGAAGGGAAGGGGATGTACCTAGCTTTGTCTGGCCTCTTCGCAATTAAACTGTTCGGCATAGGTGTTTCTACCGGTGGCTTGCTGGTTCTAACCTGACCACCGCCGACATAGCCTAATGCTATCACGAGGCACGCAAGCCCCACCACCACGACAAGGTGTAGGTACCCGGTGGGGAATAATAATAAATAAACTTAACCTTTGCGCATTTGTTGAATAACCTTAAAACGAAATTCCATTGAATATCTATATAAAATCGAAAGGCGATAAATAAAACTCAAATTGCATCAATAAAACACATTTTTCTGAAGAACTAATATTATTACGTTAAAATTGTAATGTTTAGACATTCTTTTAAATATAAATTATCAAAACAAAGAGAGTTTTCTGACGGGACAAGATTAAACTAATCGTAAGTTTTTGGTGATTTACCAAAAAAGTACATTCAACCAAATTTATATTAAAAAAACCAAACAATAATTAAGAAAGATAATAAACTGGCAAAAATAATAAAATAACATTTTTATGAATGCTATCATAGGTAAGATATTTCCTCTAATCAATAAAGGTGTTTTACTGGCTATTTTTGTAATTGCAGATAACATCTATAGGCATATATCAATGTCTGGTTGAATCGAAGCGGGCACTGGAGTACAATATTAATTCAACCTCCAAATTTGGAGCCACTCATTCAAAATGGAAGGACCCTCCAAAACGTAGGTGAGGCTCCCACAAGCACCTTAGGGGTCTGAAATCTATAAAGGGCGATCGCCTAGCTTTCCCGTTTTACAAAGGACGATCGTGCAACTGTCGAAATAAAAGAGAGAGCGATCGTGAAATTCCTTAGATTTTCAAAGGTCGATCGTCTAGCTTCTCAGATTAAAATGGGCGATCGTCTAATTACTCAAAATTTATAACAGACGTTCGTCTAGTTTAGGTAGACAATCCTGCCTTGTCATATTAAAAACGATAATTGTTTAGTTTAGAAGCTTTATAAAGGGCGATCGTTTCTAGCACAATGTCCAAGATCTTCGTTCGTTCTCAAGAACATAAGGGGAAAGTCGGTCACAAATATTTTGGGAACACTCACAATAAAGTTAAAAAGAGGCGAATTTTAATAACATCAATCTTTCATCAAAGAAATGAAAGGGGAAAGACATACCGAGAAAATGGCAAACATTTACTCAGTTAAGTGGCAAAACCCCATTCAAATTGATTATCATGCAAAAGATTCGTAAAATTTTTTATTTTTATTTGCAAATAACGCGAGTTTGTTGTTAATTTTTGTTATAAATATTGTTTTTTTTTTTGTAAATTGATTTTTTATTTAAACTTTCGTTGTTTGATTTTTTTCAAACGGGAAGAGGTGCTTTTTCTGGCTGTGATTAATTTTAAAAATGTCCACAGCGGTCAATCCCCGCAAAATTCCATTATTTATATATATTCACAATAAAAATGTGTGTGCATTTGGCAAAGCATTTAAAATTGTGCTTACGAAAAGTGCCGTTTTTATCTATAAAAAATAAAAGATATCATATGAAGATATTACAAAACAGGTGAGGAATACACCTGAGGCGGCAATTTTAATAAAGGTAAAAGAAGAAAAGAATTAATAAACAAAAAAAAAATACTTATCTTGGTAAACGTGACTGGAATACTAAAATGGCATTGCAGATTCATGATTAGTTAGTGCGCGCGGTCGCCTTTCTAGGGAAATGCATTTTTTTAATGAAGTGCAAGGCTGGTTTTTGTTTTGTTTTAGAGAGAGAGTGTGAGTGTATAAATAAATAAATAAAACACGAAGAGGTGATACACCGAGGGGGGTTCACGTTCGTCACTACAGCAAAACATTTATTTTCGTATTTTAATTTAAATAGAATGGACTTTCCCTAAATATGACGGTGAATCATATAAATTTGAATTGATTTTCTTTTGCCGAATGCATTTAGCCAACTTTTTTGTGCATGTTTTGGCAGTTATATGTTATTTATTAAGTTACGTAGAAATCGCGGATTATCGATTGGAAGAAAGACGGCCAAAAAGCAGTGTGATAGATGAGATGTGATTAATTAAATTTATTCCTCAACCGACATACTATTTTGATCTCTATTTTATCTAGCTTAAACCTAATTTCTTTTTTAATTTTATTTAAAACAAAAAAAAATAAGAACAGAATTTTTAAAAAACTTGTGTCAAAAATAATGAACAAATTGAACCAGTGATTTTACCGGTGTGTGTCTATTCGCACCAAAAATTTGGTTCGCACAGGCCACGGATCTCGAATGTTCGACCTCCGGTTGAATCTTTGGCCTAGGATAAAAGCCAGAAGTATCACCATGAAGTATGGAGTTTAGACCCATCCAACTTGTCTGTAATTGCACCCATAAATAAATTAAATAGAGTACCTATTATAAAATGTTATCAAAATGCTGCCATTATTATCGAAAAATACAATGGATGGCATTATTCAATGAAACACGAGTTTCAATAAAATGAAGTTAAAAAAAGGTTGCAATCAATGTTATTCAATATATCGCAACGAGCTTATCAATCACAATCAATTCTGAGGGTTATCCCTGAACTTGTTCTTTGATAAAAAAAACCACTTTCCTTCTAGAGATAATCTCCAATCGTGATCGTCCTTGCTCTTGAGCTTCGGTTCCAAGTAAAAGTAAGCGCGTGTGATTTATTATCGATAACATATTTTACACAGACTCTTTCAAAGGCAATTGCTTCATGGGTTGATCAAAGGTACTTCAATTAAATGTACTTATTACTTCTCCAATCATTCCGACTCACTCCCTTGAATAGGGTTAATAATAAATACTAGTGGGCCCATGTCCTTCCATGAAACAAAATCATTTCCTTCGGTCACATTCCATAACAATTACCCGACGAATACAGTATGGCAAACAACATGATTATTTTTATTTATATAAAACGCAATTACAATTATCGAAATCTACCTGCAATCTACTCACACCAAAATACAATTGCTGTGGATGACTTCAATCAAGTCTGGGCGATAAAGAAAGTGTCGTGAAACGCTTGTTATTATTATGGAGACATTGCGCGATAGCCAGAGTTATATTATCTTCTTTTGCGGTGCAAAGGACTTCAGTTCGTAAGAAGTTTGATTTTTATCTGTTATAAAAATTTTCAGTAATTTTATAATTATTGTACAGTTTCTGATAACACACGCTTCACGGTTAAGGTTTATTTTTGTGCTATTGTTGAGATGTTGTTAGCAAATTTCGTTATAAACTTGATGAATTGTTAGCATGTAATTTTGTTATCATTATTTGCACGAATTAAATTCCACTTAGTGATATCATCGATTGGTGTTTGTTTATTGGGGGATTTTCTCGTTGTTTACTTAATAATAATCGATATAATTGTTGCACAAGGATTTATGGCTCTCTACCAACAACCTATAGGAATGAGGGAATCAAGAAAAGAAAGATCTAATCGTGGATAGCACGCTAATCCTAATTACAAATTGTGTCAATTTGCAACAATGTTCGGTAGATTGTTTTTTTTTTTTTTTTTATATGAAAAAACCAAGCTTAGGTGTAACCCTTTGTACTACCAGTCCGTCATGTCGTTCAGTTCATGGTGCAATGTCTAGTAGTAAGCTTGGTTTGAAGAATAGAGGAGAATAGGAAAGGTGATTGTAAATTGTATAAACCAAAAACATGCATTGATCTGTTTATTTATTCATGAATTTCGAAGATTCTGGTTTCAAGTTCGCAGAAGTAGCGAAGGATCGCAAAATAATCAACGTCCTGGACGGGACCGATGAAAATGAGAAGATTCCCAAACACCAATGGCGGTGGGTGCAAGTTGCCTTCGCTAAGGTGACTATAAAGGTCCTGAGGGACAACCCGGGACCTCCCCCTCATGCCTTGATGCCGTATGGTATCAAGGCAGCATAAAACTTACGGCCTGCGACAACACCAGATCCGCAGAGCTATATAAAGCTGCGGTAGCTAGAGTCGGGGAAGTTTACTCCGTCGCCCGGCTCAAAGCAGTTAACACTAGTGAGATACCATGGTCCGAGGCTCAGAGCACGGTTTCCAGTGGCTCCATAGGAGCCTGAGAAAATCCTCACTATGAAGAAGGCCGTCAATCCTAACTTCAAGACCGGTAGCTCGAAGATGATCAAAACGGAGCAGACTTACAGGGCCACCATGCAAGTTATTCTGCTCCTAAACTAAATGAAGAATGCCGAAAGCGGCTAAAAAATACGCGGTGAGCTACGGCTTCCAAAAGATCGTACTGAAGGTCTATAAAACAGATACGGAAGCCCTAGTAAACCAAGCGGCATGACCAAGGCCTCGGACGATAATATGGAAACCGACGGTGAAAGCGCAGCTCAGGGCAAAGTTGTCGAATCGACAGACTCCGAGCTGGGCAGAGCCATTGCTAACATGTGCACGAAACACCAGCTCCTCATCTCTGAGTCACCTCCAGCGACAAAGAAGCGGAGGTGACTGTCGTCGAAGCAAAACACCAGGGAAATGGTTCAGGTGATACAGATAAACCTGCAACATTGTAAAGCAGCATCCGCTGCGCTTCTGCTTCACTTGGAAGTCGATGTTGCTATAGTCCAAGAGCATGGATCCATGGATCGCTGGTCTCAGGATCTGTGGCTTAAGGACGCCTAAATTTAGCTTCTTCTATACCAAAGGCAAAGGAAACCCCAGAACAGGTATTCTGGTAAAAAATAATACAAGCACCTTTCTTCTCTCTCTCAATTTAGTGACGGAGACCTTACTGTGGTCGACCTAGAGTTAAAACAGAAGAAACTCAGGATGGCCTCTTTCTATCTAGCCCATGATGATGAGGATCCTCTACCTCCTATAGCCTTTCATGACTTGGTAAGGTTCACTGATGCACCTTGTCCAAATTAACCTGGCCCTCTTATGATCTCAGGCGGACCACTTCACTACTGAGCCTCGAGAGACAAGACCTTTCAGCCTATAGTGAGAGTGCTGACCGGGCATTGTCTAATAGGGACGCATGCGACTAAGTGTATGAGGTCAAACCAACAGCTCAGCTATATCTAACCTAGCCTAACCTAGAAAAGCAATCAAATCTGAATCCGAATTGGCCCCTTCATTAGGAATGCAGGAACGATACAGAAGGCTTTCAGAAGACACCCAAAGCATGGACAATGTACTAAAAGACGGACAAAAATTAACTAAGACTTAACAATTGAACGTCAAGAAGCAGATATAAATGGAGGATGTTGTGCGAAAGTATGATTCTTGAATGGGGATGATGAACGGATTACATTTATTTTGCATATGCAGTTTTTCTTTTGCGAGAAAACAAAATACTTAATGACGATTTTCATATTTTATTTCTTTTCATTTGTTTTTTTTTTCTTGTAGAATTACAATAAAATTAAGTCGTTTACAAATTACAAACATTGTTTCAACATTCGATCAGATGTGGCAGAGATTGGGCGGGGGAAATGAGGATGACTGTATATTATAAATTCAAGTATCCCTTATTCTTTTATTTTTATTTTAATGATTATGTCCAAATGTAATTATCAATGGCAATAATGCACCACAAATAATTATAAATAGTTCAGTATTCTTAAGGCCATTAACACTTTTTGTTACTTGCATTTGATCCTCTAAATGGCTATAATGTGGTGTACCCGGAGCACCAGTACGATGGCTAGAATTATGAGTTAATTCTGGCAAAACGTGAACGGTGGCAACATATAGGAATGTACCAGCAGAGAATAACATAGCAATACCAGTTGCATTAACTGAATTTAATGTTTCTTTTTGTTCTTGGCCAATACCGAAATATGTTAATAACGTTAATAATGGTGCTGATAATGAAAATATAGCAAGATGTTTACGGATACGTTGCCGTTCAATGCCTTCATGTAGCAGGAAACTAACTAGACCAAAGGCAGCTGGAGCTTTATGTAACATAATTGCTAGGAAGACAATCATTTCAACATCTTGATGGCTTGTTGTTGCTGCTGCGCCTAGGGCTACACCATCAGCTAGAATTTTTATTTATTTAAAATTTGATATGATCAAGGTTGGAAATTTTGATGTGATAACTTAGAGATAGAGCCAGTTTAGACGGTGCGATCCAGCGCATATGCCTCACGAACGTTTGATGAAGAAGGGAGAAGTGGAGATGAGGAGAGCTACCACCCCACTTCTCCCTTGATGCACAAACTTCGTGCGGAACATGCGCAGGAGCGCACCATCTAAACCGGTTCATAGATTACGACGATATACCTGCAGCATGAACAACTAGTCCTATTGTTGCTGTTATATTACGATCGGTGGATATTCCATCACTTCTTCTGGAAGATATTTGATCTACAAGCATCATAAATATAAAACCTGTTTAAAATAAATATGTTTAATGGGTTATTTTTTGTTTGTTTTATTTGGGCTTTAACCTAGTACTAAAGAGAGTCCAATCGTTCTGGAATGATCATCGCTATCTGAATGCTGGTGCTTAGCATCAATACGGAATGATCCTGTTTGACTGGTGCCAACTATGTTGGCTACTGATGATCGTACATTTATATCCTGTGGAGCAGTATCCTCATATAACGCCCTTATCCCTTCTGGGATTATCACAGTTAAAGCAGTACCAACTAATAGACCAGCCCCAAAAACTGTTACAACTTTTAGTTTTGCCTATAATATAATAAAGAGAAACAAAAACGAAAACAAGCATATTCAATTTTTAATTGGAAATGTTTTTAAATGGAAATTAGTTTCATTTTTGTTGTGGATATACCTCTGACCAATTAACTACAAGTGGTATATTACCAGCTAAATATGAGCCAACTAGCATCACAATAACAAGCAAAACTAACATAAAAGTCTCCTCCATGTTGTTTTTAGTTTTTTTGTTATCCAGGAACTCTTTTTATAACGTTAAAATTAACATAAAATAGACCCGAGAAAAGCCACTTTTTCCTTTTATTTTTATCTCTCTTGATATAAAATATATATATTATAAAAAGCCAAACAAAACAAAATATATAGATAGAATAGTTTTTGTACTAATTAATATTAATTTAATATTATTTTTATCATTTTTTCTGTTAAATAAAAAATGATTTTTAATCCGTGTCCAAAAATTTTACATGATTCCCATCGACAAAAACATTGCAATATCACAAGAATAAATGTTATTTAAGTCTAATTAAATATATATCTGCATTTAATAATATTTATATTAATTATTTATTTAATCAATTATTGTTGGCAAATATTTATATTAACGTAATTCTCAAAACAGAAAAATAAAAAAAAGCTTTTCTATAGCTTTTTTCTTTCAGTCAAAAACTCGACGTGTCGTGTCAACAAAAATGACATATACGAACTACAAAAAAAACATGAAAAACTACTTTTTGATGTCAACAGTTTAATTTGATGTAACTTCTGCCATCTAGTGGGTGCTAGACGCATAATAGAATTTTCTCAAGGCCTTATAAGGATATTTTTTTATAACGGCCATTGTTGTTTGGGAGTTTATATTTAATTTTATACAACAAAAATCTATTCTCAAAACAAAATAATGCTGCCAAATTTTATAAATTATATAAATTCACTTAAATAAACCCTAAATAAGTTAAATTAACTACTTAAATTAAAGAAATTCTAAAAAAAGAAAAAATTGCAATTCCTGTAATCTCAAAGAAATGCGCAAGAATCGTACTGATACAAACTCAGTTTTTAGGCCGTTTTGCGTTATCGTCAATAATCGTTATTAAGCTAATTATTATTAAATATGTATTTTTTATATATTCTATTATATTTTTAATTACTTAAAAACAGCATTTCACAATTTTCTATTGTTTAATTTAATTAAAATCAATAAAATAAACTTTTGAAATTATCAAACATGGAAAATTGCATATTTTTAAGAGTCAACTAACCGTTGTTTAAAAGTTTCGTTTTTTGGTAACCGCAGAGATCCTCTATCTAATGGATAAATTTACAAAGCCAAGTCTCGTAAATTTGTATGAGAAAACTGAACACTTCGTATTGTAATTTCTGACATATCATACAGGATCCGTGCGGTTACCAAAAAACGTTCGTTTTCTTCGATTGAGTATTAGACTCCTACAACTATGCAATTTTTTACTATGCTATATAATCAGATTAGCCCGCTTAGTTACCTGGTTTATGATATCCTTTACCTTTCCATAAAATTTCCATGATACGAACGGGGAGCTACAATCAAGCGGACGGAACGTATTGGTTCTGTTGGAGCTTTTAATGAAATGCTGGTGGATGACACTCGGTGTAACTCCGCCGTCGTCTGGTCCCAAGTCCAGGGTGTGAAAGGAGGAGGGTGGTCGAGCTGCCGAATTGACCAGAATCGGGAATCCGAAGAAATTAAGCAAGACGCCGCATCTATACACAAACTAACTATTAACGATGGAAACGAATCGCGGGTCTCATAAGTCCCTATCAGACAGGGCCCGGCAGCACTCTCACTGTATCTAAGCGGTCTCGTCTACCGAGGCTCAGCAGTGAGTGGTCCGCCTGAGATCGTAGAAAGCCCAAGCCATTCTGTCCAAGGTGCGTTTGTTAAGATCTCCCTAATGCTTCTCTCTAGGTGCATTGTGTGCTGTTTGCTGTTTCTGTTTGTTTAAAGGTGGCCCAAGGCATACTTACTCTTTCCTTTCCAGGATGTGCAGTGGCGGACGGGCCTTTCCTTCGCCAGCTTTACAGTTTCCCTCTATATTTCGGTGACCGGCCACCCATACGAGGAAGGTCCTGCACTGCTGAGCCATCTCGTCTGGTCCCAAGTCCAGGGTGTGAAAGGAGGAGGGTGGTCGACCTAACGGAAAAAAGAGAAAGAGAAGACCTTCGGTGCAAAGGGTTAAGTTTAAAAAAAGAGACATTTAAAATAAAATTCGGTTTTGTAATTGTTATATTAGAATATTTATTTTAAAAATAATGTTTTTAATATTTAAAAAAAAAATTATAAAACGTGAATATGCGGAGGCATCTAGGGAGTATTTAGTGAATTAGGGAGTATTTAATGAAATGCTGAAGCAGAGGCATCTAGGGAGTATTAGAGAAAACATAAATATATGCTTGCATTTTTTCTAGAAAATTCAAATATTAATGCGATAAAATAACAACTTCTTTAATTATGAAAATATTCTAATACTACTTAAACTAAATAATTATTTAACAAGAAACAATAATTAAAATAATCAATCTCAGCCAACTTCAAGCAAACACTACATTTTTTGACACTGACGCTAAAAAGTTTTGGCACAAATTTCTTTAAGGAGGGCGGAAAAATATTTAAAAGTTGTGTTAACGAATATAAAATTAAATAATAGTGCTTATAAGATAAAATGGTGACTATAGGCCAAACATTATATTTAACACAACAATTTCCTATATATATTTTCTCTTGATTATAGCTGGTTTTAGTGCTTGGCGATTTGCATATACCGCATCGGTGCAGCAGTTTACCTGCTAAATTTAAGAAATTATTAGTTCCAGGTAGAATACAGCATATATTATGTACTGGCAATTTATGCACAAAGGAATCCCTTGATTATTTAAAGACATTGGCTAGTGAAGTGCATATTGTTAGAGGTGATTTCGATGAGGTATGTTGATCGCAGAAATGTGCCCTAATAAACTTATCTCTGTTTATATCCACCCCTTTTATTTTCTATTTAATCATAGTATTAAGTATTTTTAAGTTAATTAAAGGTATGCTTTATGGTTTTTGTGGTACTAACTCGGTGTGAATGATATGGTAAATTATTATACCGATTAAGGAGGTGTCGCGTTACATTCCCATTATATCCATTTAAGAATTCAGTTTGAAGTGTCGTTATCTGAGAGTATAGGTCTACGTAACTTTTCCAGCGGACGATGGTCTTTCTCCGCTGTTACGCAGGGTCTCCATTATCGGATAATGATTATCCATATATATCTGCCATATATGTCAACAAATCTGGCTGTTGTCAGTCATATTGGACCTGAAAAGAAAATGGGTGAGAAAAATATGGCTTGACATTTCATGTAACTTTCTGCCATTTTGTTTTTTGAAGTTCTGCCATTTTGTTTTTTGAAATTCTGCCATTTTGTTCTTTGAAATTTTGCCATTTTGTTCTTTGAAATTTGCCATCGACGTTGCCATAAATGCCCTGATGTTAAAGTCTCGTTTCTTCGCTAAACCATCTCGACGACGTAATGAATCCTCTTAGTTGCGGGATCCCAAAGTTCGAAATTTCTGCAAGAAAGCTTAGGAAGGGTCCACCAAAAGTTGTAAGTCTTTATCTGCTTAGGGCTGGGCAGGGACAGAGAAGGTTTTTTACACATTCCTCCTCGTCCAGATTCTTGCAGCTTCTGCAAAAATTGGTACTCTAGGGAGTAAGGCTAGAGCTGCCTTTTTATGTGACATACTAGAGGCTTAGGGAAGGCCCCTTTGTACTGTCGACCATCTATTATTTTTTTTTTTGAAATGTCGAACAGCAGCCCTAGTCGGAAGATAGAGAGAAGAGATAGAACTGAAGGAAGGAACTGTAACAACCTTGCCGCGGTATTTTATTCCACCTACTCCCAACCATTTCGCGACTCTGACATCGGGGCATCGAGAATAACTCGCTATAGTGTTATGTCTCCTGAAACGAGTTGAATCTCATCAACCAACCGATGACATGTGCTTGGTGGAGCGGGAAAGGACTAAGGAAGGCTTAACAATGTTATACCGCGTAGTGCAGCTGCGTTCATGCGAACCTGTTTCGTGGATACAGAGGTTTTCTGTGGTGTAATTGTCTCTCGGAGCACCACACAAACAAGATAGTGAAAGAGTCTTTAAGTTCCCGTTCGACTACTTCAAAGATATCTTTTCCACCGTCTGAGGACTCTTCGGGGACTCTAATATATTGACCATAAAACCTGCCCCGAGTCCATGGTCTCTTGTGTAATAATAGTTGTACTACACCATTCCATGTTCATCGTATCTTTTGAATGGCGACACTGTCAGTTTTATACTTTGACTATCAGCTAAATGTTGTGCATCTCGAGTTCTGTACATAGTTCGAACGTTCCATGAGAAAATTCATCGTTGTTCCAGTATATGAGGCTTGTTGCTCGATCCGTAATAGAATTTGTTCTGGGTGGTGTTATCAGCCTCACGCAAACCTTAATTGGAAGAGACTAGCTTGGTCATATTAACCTATCCTCTCTCATAATATGTAGTTATCACTGGCCAGCACTAGGATAGTATATGATCGAACTTGCATCAGTCCGGAATAGTTGTGGCACATGCTAATTTTCGTATACTACATCCATCAGTCATCCTATTCCGCTAATGACTACCCCTATCTAAAATTTTTTTTTTTTTTTTATGTGACAGACTAGAGGCTTAGGGAAAGTCCCTTTGTACTGCCGACGATCTATTTTTTCATATAGAGTGAATGTCGAACAGCAGCTCTAGCCGGAAGATAGAGAGAAGAGAAGGAAGTAACTGGCACAACCTAGCCGCGATATTTTATTCCACCTGCTCACAACCATTTCGCGACTCTGACATCGGGGCGTCGAGAACAACTCGCTGGAGTGTTATGCCTCCTGAAACGAGTTGAATCACATCAACCAACCGATGGCATGCGCTTGGTGGAGCGGGGGAGGACTAGGGAAGGCTATGACAGGGGAATCAGGAATGTAAAGAGGGAAGAAGAAAGAAGGAAAGTTAGGTGGGAAAGGCGAAGGACCGTGGCGCCGCCGGGATTCGAACCCGGGACCTCTGGGGATAGCAGTCAGGCGCCTTACCTCTAGACTACCGAGGCCCCCAACAGTTAAAATATTTATGAAATTGTAGCTAACACTAGTGACTTACTTGCGTGCTATGGGATTGGATACTTGTATTCTGTGATAGTTTAACATATTTTTGTGCAACGCAGTCCTTAAACCTGTTCGACACTATAGAACTGTGCGAACTGTGACTGTCTGAATGTTCAATTAATACAATCCAGCATTATGTGACGATGCAATAAAGAATGTCACGTGCACCTTGTACCCTGTAATCGCTACAGTATGTATATCTAGAATTGGGGCAAATATATCTGCACTAAAAATAGGAAATCCCTATGGAACTTTTTGTCCTGTAAATGACGTCACGAGCTAGACTGCTAATCAATCCATAGAATACTTTCTCCGTCTGCTCTGCTGTGCTCCGGAGCACGTCCGCCTCTTCTCCCGAAATTGATTTTCGGTAATACTTTTGTTTGTCACTGACATGTTATATTTTGTGACATATTTTAGGCTGCAGGAGGGCAACGTTTTACGTCAGTGAAATTTTGTGGTGACAGTTAGCTTAAATACAGTTGGACACTTTAACGTTTTTGATTATATTTAAAGGTATTTTCAATTTATTGATTCTCTACTATTTTCGCAACTTTAAAATGAAAATTTCGCATAAAAAATATTGACGACCAACTTCCTAATTCGCTAGGTAGGCTGTTTTAGCTGCTATTTGCCAGAAGTTGGCACTAAAGCCCTTGTAGGAATTGTACAATATTCGTCTTAGGATTCTCCTTTCGGCCTTCCTAAATTTTTTTTATATGATAGTTTAAGCTTAGGTGTCACCCTTTGCACTACTAGTCCGTCATGTCATACACGTCATGGTCCAATGTCTAGTAGTAAGCTTATCTCGAGGGGTAGAGAGAAAGATAGGATAGATTAGGGGGAGTCGGGTGGATTTTGGAGAAGATAGCGGCGAACCTTACGTTTGAACTCTTGGGTGTTGATTGAGTTCGGGAATGTTGACTGTGGTAGGTTGTTCCACAATCAAGTTCTTCTTGTTATAAACGACTTTCTAAACCGGAGTGTGTGCGAAGATAAGGGCTGTAAACTGTGTAAGAGTGAGCCAACCGGGCAAATCTTGCGCTGCAGGAGAAATGTTGCCGCGGAGGCATAAGGTTACTTATTTCAGTGGAGCAGTCGTTGTGGTAAAAGCGGGCCCCGGCCCAAATATACAATTTACAATTTAATTAAATTCCCTTGGACCTTCATCATTGCGGATGTGAATACTCCAATACTGAGAGCGGATTTTTTGAAGTTTTACACGGCCTTCAAGTAGACGTTAAGCGTAGCAATTTAATAGATTTGACTAGCCAGGATGAGTCATCTGGCACCACAACTATCAATACAGGTACCATTATGATCATGACTTATAATATTAACGATTCACTTTCAGAATTGCTAGCTCATGTATAAAGGTTAATATCACCTAAATTTATTAAAGTCAACCCAATCTGCTGTTACACACTATATAACCACCAAAGGTCTTCTAGTATTTGCACACCTCGCAAAAATAGATTTACAAAGGTCATTTTATCAATTGATTGATAAAAGATTGAGCCTTCAGATATTGCTTAAACGGCTATAACCGCGCCATTTGGGCTATGGCCATGGGTCGGGAATCTGGAGGCTCTGAAACCACATGTGCTCTTTAGAAATTCGATAATTCGGTGATATTTTTTGTTTGCCGATGACAAATGTAACATTTTATTGACATACGCGCATATATATGTATATAAACTGCGGGAGGGCTACTTCCCGGCGTAAGGAGAACTCTGCATTGACACAGAGTTGACATGAACACAGTTGGGCATTTTAATGTTAATGTTTTTATTTATTTTAAATATATATATATATATATATATATACATATATATATATATATATATATATATATATATATATATATATATATATATATATATTAATAAGGT
The DNA here is from genome assembly GCA_949987705.1 of Thereva unica. NCBI lineage: Eukaryota > Metazoa > Arthropoda > Insecta > Diptera > Therevidae > Thereva > Thereva unica. Next base: position 2,354,383 of record OX465286.1, read on the forward strand.
AATATATCCCAGTTCACGTTGCTTACTTACGTGCGTCATATTATGATATCCACAATAAGCCCACTCCACTATTTTTGTAAGATGCATTGTAGTCGCTATGAATCTCGAACGATTCGATCGCTATATAAATTGAATGCCTCCAGATACTCAAAAAGTAGTTCAGTCTTATTAATCATGGAGTGCGGTCGTGTTATAATGAAATCCTTTAAAGGCGCTGTCTCTAAACTAAACGTTTTTAAATCAAAAAAAATTAAAAAAGGAAAAAGAGTTAAGTGGCAAAGAGACGATAAATTAGTAGAGGTAAACAAACAAAGTGGAAAAACTACAAAAAGTGATTTTTTGCATATTCTTATTCTAAGTTTGGTATCGTGGCTGTTTGCAGCCGGTGATATCAGTCTGTGCCAATGGAATTTGTCGTCCCATCTCATAGGTATGATACTCGAAGCACTTGCTGTGCGACTGTGAGGCTACAGCGAGGAAGAGATTAAGCCTCCTCCATCGTGACTTCCCTACTCCCAGGGAGATTTGGGACAAAAATCCTAAATCAGTTTTAGGCTATATTAGAAGCCTTAACCTTGATGGTTTTTAAAGACGGGGATGGCACAATAGACCGAACAAAATAGGTCGCAGTGCCGGCAAAGGCACCCCTCAACAAGATATAGAAATACTTAAAATAAAATACATAGTATACAGTCATAATTATAAATTCAATAACTACTGAAAAATTCGGCTAATATTGTCAAGAACAAGAAGTTACTTTTGTGGGATGTGAAAGTTTGCAAGTTCAATCCAGTGTAACTTGATCGCAAGTTTTTTAGTGCGAATGTATACTCACATAGGCTAGAACTTCACAAGCTCCGGTCGTGCTTCCAAATTTCCTTTCGTTATAATTCACAAGCCCGCACACTGACACCAATTTTTCTTGCTGGTGGATATTAAATATAATGGTGGATAATATAATATATTATTGCGGCCTTTAATAATTAAATTAATTGTTTCTTCAAACATTATTAAACTTCTCACGCCGCGGTGGAAAAATCATTTTTGTTTTCGCATGAATCTAGTGATAGTGGCTGTGCTTGTTTCTTATCATTTTTCTTGACAGGAAATTTTCTAGAAAAGCAAAAATAACACAATTCAAACATATTATTTTTTAGAATATTTATCCAGAACAGAAAGTTGTAACAGTGGGCCAATTTCGTATTGGATTATCTCATGGCCATCAAGTAGTACCTTGGGGTGATCCGGAAGCGCTGGCACTTATTCAAAGGCAATTGGATGTTGATATATTAATATCTGGACATACTCACAAGTTTGAGGCATACGAGCATGAGAATAAATTTTATATAAATCCTGGATCAGCAACTGGGGCATACAATCCATTGGACACGTAATTATTAAAAACAAATACCAAATACAATTTATTTATTTATTTGCCAAACAAGGCATACTTAAAATTTAAAGACAATTCACATAAATAAAATAATTTGTTAAATTTTAATTTGCAGATCTGTAATCCCGTCATTTGTCCTTATGGATATACAGAGTGCTACTGTGGTTACATATGTTTACCAGCTTATTGGAGATGAAGTTAAAGTTGAGCGAATAGAATATAAAAAGAGTTAAATGTTTTTGTTTCTTCTCTTAATTAAAACAAAATTATATATATACAAAACATATAAACTTTCTGTAATTATTATTATGATTCCAAAATATTTTCTTATTATTTTTTCTTATTGTATAAATAATTAAAAGAACAAACAAAAATATTAGGTTTGAAAATGATGTGTTAAACAAAAAATATATGTAATAAATTTTTGTTTTTCGTTGTAATATTTTACTATTTTTCTTTTAATTATATAAATAAATATATGTCAATACAATTGCTGATATTCTTTTTTGTTATAGTCAATATCTGACGATGTTGACCATGCCGCATCTAGCCTAATTAAGGATCAACATATACGTGCCCACCTACTAGACCAACGGTGGACAACGTCCGGCCCGCGGGCCATATTCTGCCCGCGAAAAATTTCTATCCGGCCTGCGGAATCTTGAGAAGAAATTATAAATAAATATTTTTCGATGTCTTTCTCTTTTTCTTTCTTCCTCCTTTTCTTCTTCTTCTTAGATTTTCTATCCACTTATTTTCATATCTACTTCTGTAACTATTCGTCCTCTTTATCCCACTCAGAAACGGTCGATCTGAGATACTTTCCAAGACGGCATATTCTTCTTCTTCTTTGATCCGTTATCTGGCGGTCCGAGCGGGACGTTCCCGCAACGGATACGCTGCTGTCGGTGCCGCTGAGTCTCGAACTCATAATAACGGCATAATGTAGAAAAGAAGCGTTTAAAATAGCTATATCGCGGAGAATTTGATGTGCATTCAGAAATGCATCTACACTGTAAATGTCGAGTGCTTCAAGCGAATTGTCACCAAATTTAAACTTGACTGATCCAGGGACCGTATTTGGTTTCTCGAGCCAATATCGAGTTCTGTCAATAACTGAATATGATGATAATGCAGTTCTATGTTTTCCGATTTTGGATCTTTGGAGATAATTATAATTCAGTTCAATGTTTTCCAATTCCGATCAATAGATAGACCTTCCTGTTGGATCGGGATAATGAGACTGGTCCTGGTTTTACCATTTATACAGGTAGAGTCTGGGATGATTGATTGAAATAATTTACGTGCTACCACCCCTGATTTGTTACAGCACGTGTAACAAGGAAAATCCGACCATTATCGAAGACCTTTTCTCTCAAACGGGGAAGTAAATATCGTAAATGTATTATGGTATTTTTTACAACCGGGTTCATAAAAGGTACTTTGGCTGTGGGGTTGTTGATACCTTACAGTTTATATATGTTTATTGTATGCAAAAGTAAGTTGAACGAGTTGAAAATAAAAACAACAATTTTTAAATTGAAATTTCGAATACACGCTTTCTTTTATTTCTTTCTGTTTTAATTTCAGTTTATTTTACATGTTAAACATTTTTAGTTTCGTAATTATTCATTTACCGATCGGGGCGGCGATAAGAATTGAAATTGTTTCTATTAATATTATTATTGATTCCTTTTCTTATTAATTATAAATACAGGAAAATGGAGATATATAACACGAGAAAAATGAATAACTTTCAAGAGAATCACATCTACAAAATACTCTCGCTTAAATACTTGCGTTTTGTTTTCGTTTACAGCGCCATTTTTTGGTTAAAAATTATTAATTCTTTTTGTTTTTTTTTCGGTTTTTAGTTTTAAAAATTATTATCTTACCGAAAAGAAACAAACGCATTTAATCGTTACGCGTTACAGTATAGTATATATTAATAATTAATATGTATATGTTCATTGCAATTGTAAATGTTATTTAATTAGATTTTTTTACTTTGTTTTAATAACAATTTATAATTTACGGTGTATGTGGATGCATTTTATGTTCCATTTCTGTTTCTAGGCGTGCTTCATCGATACTGGCTACAGTTGGAAGACCTTGTGGCCATTCTAATAATTCTGGCTCATGTTGCATTATCATATCGGCTTCGGCTTGAAATAAAAATTATTAAATGTTAAATTATGGATAAATGTATAAATTGCATATACCTCTAATACGATGAATTTTACTACCATAGGCCAAGTCAGCAAAATAAGCAGTTACAAATGTTAATGGAACTATCGGTGTTATTGTGCTTATTCTTTTTGTTCTTTGAAACCTTGATAAGGCACCAAATAATGCAACTATATAGAAGCTGCTTACCCAATAAAATAATTCACGTGATCTTGATATACTCATTGCTAGTTCACGTTCTTTTATTTGATAATGCATTTGTATCCATCTTTCCATCTATAATTAAATAAAAGTTTTTCTTTTAGGTTAATAATATTTTGCATTGAGATCTCCTTTATTATTAATCCAATTCGAGCCCACGTCAGTCGAGAACACCAAAAAGTGCTATATTATTAAGTATGATATCTTTCAACAGCAGCGTTGCTAAGATCAGCAATACCTGGGAAGAGGAGAATATCGGCCCCCTCGAAAAGCTCGAGCACATGCTACGATTTAACACCCGCGTCACGCCAAGATCAAAATATTCCAGGTAGATAAGGATCTTGGCTTGACCAGTTGGATGCAGCAAGTGATCTGCTCGAAGAAATGTGTCTAGCCAGTGAGACTGCAACGAGAAACTCATTGGAGGAAGATTTAGATTGTCTAGATTAATCTTTCAAGCACCCGAGATGTGCCTCGGATTATCTGAGGGACATATCGCTAATCAGAGGTCCGGTTTTTTTGGTAATTGCAAAGAACATGTTTTCTGCCAAAGAAACATATTAATGCACATGTTTGCTATAATTTTAGCTATGGGGATTGCTACGATACCAAGGTGGAAACGAAAAGAAGAATAAAGGATGATTTCTAAGCTGGACGTTATCACATAAAAAAATACTAAATAACAACGTGGAGTGAGCGACGTATGCGTGACCAGCCAATCACGTGGGTTCACCAGGACGAGATCACTTCCAAAGAGGAAGTGTGCGAGGCATTACCGAATCAGCTAGGCCTACTGCAAGTGCAGGATTGGCATCGGATTGAGGATATCAAATGGTGGCACCCAGATGACCACCATAAATATACCGGTAAGTCTAGCAAAAAAGTACTAGAATTAGTTGTTTACTTTGATGAATCCTACAAAAAACATTATTAACAAAATTACATGCGATGAATAGAAAGACTATATAATGTATATTTATTTTATTAACTTACCTTGATTCTATTCATTTCAGAAATATATTCCTGATTTTTTTTTATTGTCTGATTAACATTATTCGAAAGGAATGCGCCCATATTTATTTATTTATTTTAAATTAACTTTAATATTATTATTTAATTGCTTTTCACACAAGATATATGTATATATCTCTTTGATAATAACTTTTATTGATTAAAACATCAACAATGATTCTTATCACTCTATAGAAGTGACAATAAGAAAATTACACAACAAAATTGTATAATGTGATGCTTTATTTATTAATTTGTTACACAATTATTTTCTTTTGATAACTCTTTAAGTGCATGGAATACTGGAGTTTTACTTTTCGTTATTACTACTTTTCATTTTAATTTTGTTATCTCTAAAAATCACATAAGAGTCGCGCGCGATAAGGCAATCACAGTAATATATACCAAAAATTTTGTTGTAAATGAAAAAAGCCGAACTGATATATACAATATACCTATATAAGTATATTATTTTGTCGGTGATTATTTTTTACCCCAAAATAAACAAAGAAAGGTGCAAAAAAGCTTTTAGTTCAATTAGAATTAGATTTCGGTTTTTCTGTTTTATGTGAATTTATGAAATAATACCAGAGGTGAAAGTATAGTTTTTTAGTTTTAGATTTTTTTATTATTGTTGAATGAAAAATATTACAAAAAAAGAGTAACAGCAGCGGACAGTTTTATAGCGAGCACAGAGATATAATCTAATCAAACAGAAAATTTCAGGCGTTCCGCAACCCTTTTTTACAAAAAGCTTTTTTTTTGTAACAAAATGGGAGCTCCTCCAATATCTGGTGTTATTTCACTCCATCCCCTCAACTCCAGCAACTGTATATAGCCCCGAATACCACCCATCGTCATATCATCCAGAATTTATCATCCCCAGTAAAGCTTACTCTCTGAGAAGCACACACTCTCTCTCTCTGTTCTCTGTCTCTCTCTCTATGAATATCTCTTCTGCCTTATATTTACTAGCTATACGAACAATTTCTGAGCTTCTCACAAACAGGCTGGTATGCAATAAAATAAAAAAAAATCGATGGCAGACTTCCTTGTGTATGATCCTATTTTAACGCTAGGCAGAAAAAAGGATAAAGGCACAACAGTCAAGCAACAATGATATATATTGGTATGGTATATGGTTTTTTAAGGGGAAGGGGGGCATGACTTTGGGGCATGGGGGAATGGTATATGGTGTCCTTAAACATACAAACATGTAATCACAAAAACATATATTTAGTATATTACAGTAGTATTTGTGCACCTGATATTCCAAACCAAAAAAAACAGGATTCCTTAAAGAAAAGGTGTGAACATAGCGCGATCGCCAAGACATTGGATCTGTAGTACATCCTTGTATTTCAATAATATCGATGTCATATGAGTAACGTAGAGTACCGTCATTAGCGATGCTGTAAAGTGGGTTGAAACCGGCCGAAAGCAGGTGGTTTATAAAAATTATTAGAAAAAGGACGCGTGATAATATTGATCCCTGAGGGACACCGCCATGCGTATACATTGAGTGCGTCCGATCAATGATGATGCGTCCTACCTACTATTAAGCATCCAACTTTGAAGGGGGTGTATCATTAAGCATCCAACTTTGAGGTTCATAGCATCCCCCAACTGTTTTTTGACATGGTCAAACTCAGGAATCACCCTACTAGTCGGTTCGGTCACGTCATGATGCAATGTCTAGTAGTAACTCCTTGTACTATCTCTAGGGCGACTTGGCCCCTTGCACAGGCCAGCCCCGTGGGTCCACTTACTGAGAGGTTGTTAAACAGATCCCGACGAGATATTGCCAAGGTTACGACGGCAATCATAACAGAACATTGGCCCATAGGAAGTCACACTGTTAGCTGGGTGTACCGCACAACGTGCGTTGTATTCGTACTTGTTACGAGATAAACGAGATGGAAACACTTGTTTACTACCTGTGTAAATGTCAGGCTTTTGATAGAGCTGAGCCGGACTTTCACGAAGAGGCAGTACATTTATCCCTTACACGATGGTAAATTGTACTGAAGCCTCTGGTGTATCTCGCGGGTTGTGGCGGGTCTATTGAATATTAAAACAAAGTTTTAAAAAAATATAAATCAAATATGCATATTTTATATTTTTACTGTTTTTTTTTTGAAAGCCTACAGCAGTTTTCATATAAGGGTAAGGGGGAGCGGGGGGGGGTGGTTGTCGAACAAAATAAAGTGCTCCAGCATAACTGGGGAAAGTTCGTGTGTTAGTATAGGTTGATTGTTTGGTGGAGAGTGGGGGTTGGGCGAATAGGAGCGGGGAAAATATTCTACGAGTGGACGACGGTAAACGGGGGGCGGGGATGAAATTAAGAAATACAAGAGTGTTGTGGCGTGGTGAAGGGAATTAAGTGTAAGGGGTGGGGATGAGTTCCAATGCATGCGCATGAATTCCGCAGAATTTTTTTACAAAGGCACAAAAAAATCCCAAAAATTTTATGGTGGTAATTATTTGTTGAATGTGTGTGTTAGTAGAATCCTGATATTATCTTGTGCCTTTCTGCTACAAAAAGGGAGAATTTAAAATAAACAAATATGTATATGCATAATATATTATATAAAGAAAAAGTAAATAGAAATAACTTTTGAGATGATATTAGAGGTGTTTAAACGGAAGAGGGAATTTTGCCTGCTTTTTTAAGGAAATTGAAATAAATAATAATAGTAATTATTATTATTATTGTACTATTATATGTATGTATTTATATTTGCTCTATAAAAGATCATATGTATACTCCTTCTATAAAAGATCATATGTCCTATAAAAGATCATATGTTCTATAAAAGGTATATATATATATATATATATATATATATATATATATATATATATATATATATATATATATATATATATATATATATATATATATAAATAGAAATAGAAATAGAAGCCTGCATTACCACTGAAAAGAATTTTGTGTAAAATTTACAAGACCTTTCTCAGATCCAATACATCTCTACCGTCTTTCCATTATTAATAAAAACAACCCCCTGGGCGCTAGTATCCATATACTCTTGCGTCTCTCAGATAACATCCTCTCCTCCTCCTCCCGGGAAATGGAAATTCTGACATTCTCTCTTTTTGCTCCTTACACATCTTCATATATAACATTTTTTAGTTGAAAGTTTTTCATAACTACGGGGCAGTCGATGAAAATTCGTTGAATGGGATTGTCCTCCGAAGTAAAATTTCTTACTAGAAAAAAACGGGTTTTTGAACAAAAATAAAGACACCAATTTTTTTTACAAAAATTAAAATCATAAAAATACTAAACAAAAATTTAAATATAAAAAAAAATAAATTATTAAATAAATACCTATATATACATATACCCTTCCTTACACAATTTAAAAAAGTGATGATTTTTCTTCCTTTTTTCTTAATAATAAGGAAATAGAATGAAAAATTCATCAAATTTTTAATAGTCCATTTTCATCATCAATTTAAAAATAATAAAAAGGCGAAAAGGCGGCATTGTTTAATATATATTTATATTTAAGAAAAAATAAAATAAAAAATAAAAGAAGCAATTTATGTGTCTGTGAATCCTTTTTTTCTGTTAAATAATATATATGTATGTACATAGAATAGAGTAGAAAGAAAAAGAGTGTAGAAAAAAGTAAACTAATATTTTTTCTGTGGTGGATTGGATTGATTGCGGAAAAGTACAATAAAAATATAAAAAAATATTCAATATTCGTTGTCGTATTAAAAAAAGCAAAAAAAAAAAAACAAATAAATAAAAGTAAAATAAATAAATAATAAGTAAATATTAAAAAAATAAAAATATTTTAAAATTCCATTTAAAAATAATTAAAACATAAATAAAGGGTATTTTTTTATGTGAAAATTATTCAAATATAAAAAAACATTTTTTTGACAAAATAAAAACATTTTGGAAAAAAATACTATAAGTAAGAGAACACACAAAAAATATCTACATAAACCCGAAACCATCAAGGTATGTTGTGCTGTGCATATCAATATATCCTTATGCAAGGACATTTTTCATTTAGAAAATTTTTTTTTTTGTAAATTTCTGGCTTGATAGTGTTCGCTACAAATTCTACGATTGAAAAAGTTTTTGAAAATCATAATCAATTTTTTTCTGCTTATTTTTTTCTTATAATCTTTTTTATTTATGTGTATACATATAAATTGATGCATGTGTGGCTACGAATAAAAAAAGTGTATATCCTTCGGATTGGATACTTTTTCTCAATTAAGACTTTTATATTATTTAAAAAAATAATGAAAAGTCGAGTAGTTCGATTAATATTTTTTTTTATTATTATTGTATATCGTTCATGTAATGCAGACACGTTGAGGGGAGGTCATCTCTTCCCCCGAATTTTTTTCGTTTTTTTATATAAATAAGTCCATATATTTATACTATATATTATATATAAAAATTTAGTACATATACTTTATATACAACAAAATATCCCAGGCTTTATCATACAAAAAACTTGTATCACAAGCGATGAAGGCGAATATATCCCTGTGTCACCCGCATTGAATATTCAAATAGAATGGACTCATTCCTTTCCTCCATACACGAGACAAGCCTTCTTTTCTTTTTTGGAGTGTTGTGAATTTATTTTGCTGACCTGGGTGCTTGTTTTGTGTTCTTCACTTCTATCGTGGATATGGGGTACTAAAAATATAGGTGTACACAATTTATGCAAAAAATGTACTTATACACATCTATACATTATACGATAAGATGGCAAAACATAATGATCCACAGTATTTCCGGCAATTGGAAAAACGATACCTTGCAGTGATAGCATTTCATTCACGTTCCTTCGATTACCATGTTTTCGGAGCAGAGTGAAAAAGTACCCTAAGCATGTCTAAGAAAGTATCGAATCTTCCCTTGAAAGTCTTATCACCGGATTAGCCATTTCCCAGATTAGCCCGGACAAACAGACAGACAGGCATACAGACAGAATAGATACTCTATTTGTGGAAAACGACCGTTGTTTCATTACTTTTTTATTCTAAAACATTTTTTCCCCAAAACAAAATACAAAACGCCGTTCTCGCAAGATACCCCACCCCCTCCCCTTTGTAGTTTTTGTCGATCAACGTGCGGAGTAGCTCAAGGCTACGTCCTAGGCTCGAGAACGCTGGTCTAACGATAGCTAGGCACAAAACAAAAGTAGCGTTAGTAGAGTCTGCAAGCTCTGACAGTATTTTCTCCAGGCAATCCTTTTGGAACCTCGCAATTCCTTGTCGTAGGCTGCTAGGTTGTACCTATATTCATCCCAATGTCCGCATGTTTTGGCTTATTGAATAATCTCCTAACATCCGTGCGCATTGAAGGTCGGACAGTAAGATCTCGTCCAGGACACGCCAGTTATCAATGCGTGAGGGTTAGCGTCAGCACCTCCTCTCAACAAACAGTGACAACAACAGTGGGTTTGCATCCCCTATTTGCAATATCTATGGTATTTATAAAAAGAAAGTTTAGGAGACACTCACGTCTTTCGTTAACACCGGTACTCCCCCAAAAAATTATGGGGATGAATTTGTTTTTATATAAAAGAGGATTGTGGGAGTGAGCAAAACACACTAGCTTTGTTTAGTAGGAAAATTATTTCCGTCGTGGAGGCATGAAAGTTGCCGTTTTGGTAGCATATGTTTAGCTTTTTTTTGTTATTAAAAATTTAATCCTATTAAATGTTTTTTGCAACATTTTTAACAAACTTTTTTTCTAATTTCTTTTCAGGCGTTATGGAAACTTCACAGACACTGAATTTATGTAAGATTATTTTATCTCTAATAAGATTTAGAATTTTATATATTAATCGCCCTTGAATAAGGTTATCAATATGTTAGACCAATAATTGGTGCACATTGTGGGATCTGCTTTCTTGTTTTACACAGGACGAAGGATGCATCTTCTCCAGTATTATGTGTGAACTCTTTTAAATTCTATTCTGCTTATCATTTATCATAGTCAATAAGGCTTGTTTTGATCCAACCTATTCGGCTGCTGACCACATCGGTCTCCGACCCCCGACAAGAGACTGCTTAGCCAGATAGTCGGCTTTCTCGTTCTCATTTATTTTCCTATGTCCCGCAAAACAGATGAGACTTTCTACAAAGATCGCTCTACTGGATTGGCTATTGGCTTGGCTTGACTTGGCTCCATGCCTTCTGACATTTTTGAACCATCGGTGAATAGCCGTATATCGATCGAACTTCGTCAAAACGTCTAAGTTCTTCCACTCTCGATTTTATGGTATTTCGACGGAGAAATCCTGTTTGAAGGTCAATCTAGAATAAAGGTAGTTGGCTGTAGCGACCATACCCTGAGGCAGTACGTTCAAGGTGCTGTTACGACCGTACAGGATTGAGGCCCCAGATACCCTCAATCTAAGAGCATTGCACGAATCAAAGTGTTTCCTGTAATAGTCGGGAGAAAAAAGCCATGTGCAAGAGAACATCAAGGGCATTCGTGGGGAATGTTCTCATGGCCCCTGTTCTCCCCATTGCTGCCGTCCTGTGGACCCTTTCCAAGTTAATGACAATATAGGTCCTGCTCAAAGAGTGATTTCTGGGCTTGGAATTGTCACATAACTCTCTCTCTCTCGCTATTAATTTTTACATGCGTCTAGATGACATTATGTCAAATGACATCACCAATATGGAGAAATTTTCAACTCTACACAGACCTTTGGGAAATATGCTAAGTATTAAAAATAAAATTGCTTACTTCACTGAGCTCTGTGCTCCATATGATGCCCATGAACATCTGTCAACTGTCACTATTATCTAACGAATGGAATGGTACAATAATACCAAGCTTGTCAATTACGAGCTGAATAAAATATCCGGTTATGGGTTGGGGTGCGTTTAAAAATAAATTTGTGATAGAAACGTGGAAACTTAAATAGGATGTATGTATATATATTTACCAAGATTTTACATCAAAGGTATAGAGTAATAAAAATCAATAATATACACCTAGAAATTGTATGTAGCTTGTTCTATACCTATATATTTTTGTTTGTTTTTCATTTTTGTTAAAACCTTCCTTCGTGTGGACATGGCATGTACCTACAACATGAATATGGATAACCTAGTATTTTATGCTAGAAATATGGATAATGCAGTATGGATGGAGGTACAAAAAGGGAATTTTGTGTCATGATTTTCGATTTTGTAGTAGGGTCCTTGATGGTGGTTAATGGTTTAGGTGAGGGTGCATCTACATCAACTTTTTGAATTCCTTTTTTTTATTTATTTTTTTTGTTAAAATTGAATTTTGTTTGTCCATACTACGGTGTCGGTTATGGTGGCTCGGTACGGACTTATAAATTTTATTACTTTGTCTTATTACCCTTTTATTACCTCTGTTATTGGTATTCACCAGACCAAAGTGATGCCGCCTGTGCTGGCTAGACCGCCCACAACCCAACTATTTTTTTCTGGTGCGACTAGAGTCTCTTTGTACTATTGTGAGGACTTTATCATATCATAGAATGCAATTTTGAAGTTGTCTAGAGTTAGAGAAAAATACTGAACGAATTAAGAAACGTGTCAATATACGCAGTTTTACTCTCCTCGCCGACTATCATCCCTTTATCCTCTACCATTTAATACAATCGCGACACAACCCTGACTTTGCAGAGATCTCAAACAGAAGATGGCTTCATCGCTTTTATATTTTGTGTGTGCTTACAGGCGTTGTCACGAGAATCTTCGTGGCCAGGGAAATTGCTGGTTTTGGTGTAAAAGGAGCGAAGCCATGTAAGAAGGCCTGTTATTTGTATGTGGGGTAAAAGCAGTGTGTAAAGACTAAGACGGCCATGTCGCTGTGAGTGGAGGAATTCGAACTCCCAACCTCTGAAATGTCGGTAGTCGGGAAAGCCTTAACCCCTAGGCTACCGAAGTTGTAGTTGATGCTGTTGTTGCTGCTGTAGCGTAAGGGGTGTAAGGAGCGAAATCATTAAACACCAGTAGCGCGCAACTTGTACTCTGTATTTGCACGCATAAAAGCTTTTCCCACTGCTGCTGCTGTGCGCTTTTCTTCCCCTACCGGCTGATACTACTGCTGCTGGGTTTATTCCGCGCCTTCGCGGGGGGGGGGGGGATTTATGCTGGAGGAAAAAAGCTGGATGGTGTATATCGAGTTATAAAAAAAACATGTTGAGGGCACCGTTTTTGGGTTTAACTTAAAAAAGAAAAGAAAACGGAAGTATCAAGATATGCATTATATATATACGAGTATGTATATATGTATATAGGGTGCAACACGGGGCGAGGACAACACGGTGATAATATATGAGTTTACGCACATTCGAAGAGAGCGCGGAAATGGAAGATAGCCTTGCAAGGTCAGGAAGGACTTTTCTTTATGTATATGTGTGTATATATTTTATTTTATTTTATTCGAGTTATTTTTTATGTCCTTTTCGTTTTTTATTTTAAGCTATTTCTTTTCCAATTTGCTTTTTAATAGTTTTGAAGTTATTAACTTGTCGCTTATTGTGTATGACTCTTTTTTGATTGTAGCGATACGGGTGGAGGGGGGATCCTAACTCTCTCTTACAGAACAATATAGTAATATCAAAGTTAAATTGAATTTGTTTTGTTGTATATCTAGAGATTCATTTCATTGGCTTAGGCTGGAGGAGGGGGTATAATAATATAATCCATAAGTGAATGGTGGATATTGGAGGGGGGGGGGGGGATCACCATATCATAATGCAGCAGCGAAAATTTAATGTATATCCCAAAAAATATTCTCTAGAGCATGTAAATGCTTCTTAAATGGCGCATTATTGGCGCCTTGACATTTATTATTATGATATATTAAGCCCAAGGGAAGAGGGTCCACGCCCTACTACTACCACTGCTCTCATAGAAAAAGTATCCGCATTGTCCTTCTTTTTTTCTGTTTTTTTTTTTAATAAAAAGGACCTTTTGCTTTTTAAACCTTAAATAAAAAGTGTATATAATAATAAAAAATAATAATTTCATGGTCAGTAGTGGTATATTATATATATAAGTGGACATATCGAATCGTGCAACCCTCAGCTCCACTCCACCCCTACTCTTCACTCTTATTATTATTATTACATGCGATGAGAACGTGTGTACTATCGAAACTTTGACCGGTAACCTGTTAACATCAATACACGTCAGGGACACAAAAAATCCTTATTTTTTCTTTTTGCTATAAATCTTGGCTTAAGTTCTAGGATCTACTCCTTCTCGTCCTTCCGCTATCCTTACCCAGCCAAAAAATCACTCTCCTTTCCCCTCAACAATATGCTCTCTTGCTGTACCACTCCCTTCCTCTCGATGTGAACAGCCGCACCACAGCAGAAGTATAGTCATCGCAGCATCCATAGAATCTCTATTAAAGTATATTATCCACCAGTGTGTACATAATAGAGCTTTTGGCCATTGCTCATGTCCTGTTGTGTTGCCCCCGTCTGTTAGCCATTGTTGGGGGCGGTCGATTTGCGCCATATTCGCACAGTGCGTAAGATCTGGATCTGGATATGGTACTGCTGTAACATCATATCGCCGCTACCACATGGTGATGCGCAATGATAGGAGGAGATAGAGAGGCAAAACTGTAAAGGGGTAGAGACGACGACCATGTCCACCCAGCGGGGGGAATTGAAGCGCTTTTGAAAAGATTCTGAAACGCTGAAAAGGAATGCCAACGCGCTTCTTGTTTCTATCACAATGCCTTTCCTTTTAACACAGGCATGTCATCAGAGCGAAGCGCTTATATTTTGTTGTTGAGGAAGCGCAATTGAAGATGGGAAATTGAAGCTCTTCCGAAGCTTTCCTGACACATTTCACATATTGTTTTTACCAGAAATAGTATTTCACAACTGACGCGGTTGTACGAAAACTTGAAAAAACAAAGCAAAAATGGGAGTATAGAGTGCGCGTGCTTCCAGAGAGCTTCCATAACATATGAATTGGAAGCGCTACATTCCTGCCTCTTTTGGTAGCGCTTGATTAATTTCCCGCTGAGCAGCAAAAAACACACGAGATGACGACGGGTAACCAAACATCGACAGTATGATCTAACTGTTGTTATCGCTGCTGTATAGAGTGTGCACTAGAAATTCCTGTACTGGTTTCACATTTGTATTGGGGTATTGTTGGTGTATAGAAGTATGGTTTTGGTGGTAGGGATTTTGGCTGGGGAAATTAGGCCATTGGTGATGGTAATATTGCAGAGTGGGAAGAGAGACTTCCATGGGGCAATTCGTATAAAGTATTCTGTACCATAAACTCGTAAGGAGAGAGGAGAGACAGAGTGAGCATCTGGAACAGAGGGGTAGAGGACCACACGTATATATGGTAGAAAGGGTACGGTAAGGTCAGGTTACCAATTGCCTGGGGAAATTTTCTTTGCAAGGGGAAATTGAGATTGGTGCAATGTAGTTGTGATGGAAAAAGTTTGGGAAATAGATGAAACATTTTTTATGCTTGGTGTGTTTACTACTTCCCAGGCCTCTGAAGTAAATTTTTATTTCTTGGTGCCGCTCATATATACATCCGCATATAGAAAGAACAAGAGCATGCGTATTTATGTATGGATATATTTTTTCTTTATTGAGAGAGTATTAACCAAAATTTGAGAGTAATAACCAAACGTTTTTGCTTCCTTCATAAGGACAGTACTGGTACGACATTTGGATTAAAGTGTGCGGTGGGGATGAAGAAGGAAGTAGAAGTATTATTCTGGGTGCCGGAGAGAGCCAAAGAGAGGGAGAGAGAGAGAGCGGGAGAAAAACGCAGAAATTTGTAGGGGTTAGAAAGGGGAACAGGCCGGTTTTTGGTATATTATATTGAAAATTCCAAGTAAGTGTGCCGTTACTTTGGCTGGGCGCGCGTGTTTTGTGTGCTGAGGAAGGGGATCGAGGGGAGATTATTGAAGGTTTGGTTGGTGTACATTGAAAATTGGTTATGCGCACATGGTAAAATAACAGTAATCGCATAATATCAATCCGGTAGTACTTCTAGTCTTGTTATGATAATATTCTCTGGCTCTGGGATCTTTTTATCCTTAACTGTTCTTCTTTAGCAGTGCGTCCGTACGTACGTACATTACTCGTTTTGGATTTTCCCGTTTTCTATATTGTAAATGCCTTGTTGCTCTTTGGTGTCAACTGTTGAAAGTATTTTTTTTATATTATATATTGTGTGTATATTTTTTTCAATCATTAGTTTTTTCCTGATGTATTATTATTTGATATGTATACTGAAAGCTGTGCTTCCTTGCTATCGCCTTACTAGCGTTTGATTAGAAAGTACTGTAGATAAATAAAGCTGGGAAGTACAGATTATTTGCGGTAAATTTACTTAATTTTTTTTTGTTTTTTTGGTGATTAAAAAGAAATAAGGACTATATAAAACGAAATAAAAAACATCCTTAGTGCAAAGAAAAAAATTGAAATTTTTGTATAAATAGTTTTTGTTTTTTTGTGTGCGTTGTACTGTGCAAAAATGAAGTGCTATCTGGTATACTACTAATTGAAGACAAAAATCATTGATTTTTTAAAAACATAAAAAAAACAACAACACACACAAAAAGGTAGGACGATATTTCTCACCGATGTTCAATTACATGCGATGACCTTTTGTAATTTTTATTTGGTCATAATTTTTTTAAAATTTAAATTCGTGTATTTAAATATATTTTCGTATTAAATAAATGAAATATATTTATATGTTTAATTAATATTTCATTACACGTTTTATACTTTATTTACATAAAACACACAAAATTCCAGATCTGCATTTTTAAAAATTTGTTGCGATTTTTTTTTAACACAGCCATTTTATTTTAATATGGTAATTTCCATAAATAAAAAACAGCAAAATTAAAAATTATGTTTTTTTTGTCCGTGAACTTTTCAACTTACTTATGACATAATGTTGTAAATTAGGTAAGCCCAGGGAAACTATACAATAGTTATTTAAGATTATTTTATTTATGAGAGAACAATGATATGAAATTATTTAATAACTGACTACAAAAACAAACAAAAAATTAAGCACAAAATCATTCATAATTGATATGCATATTTTAGTAAAACAAAAATCTACCCGAAAAAATGAAATGAATTTCGATTGATTCTATACCATCGTGAACGGTGGACATAATATAGAAAATACGATTAACAAATTATACAAGGTACAAATATGTCAAGTTCATATAGTAAATAGATCCAAAAAAACACCGTCTCAAATAATAAAATATAAATTGGTTGCATTTTGAAAATTCTTATTTAGTACTACTATAACACATAGACACGCAGCTAACAAAATATTACCAAAATTTATATTCGACAAATTTTACAAATCAAAATTTTCACGGAGTTCTCAATTGATTGCGCAGGTCAAGCAGCATTGGACGTGGTTAATACTAAGTTGGGGGATTCTGATTGGTAAAACCTCCAGAGGAGATCAGCAAGGGCCCTCTTCACCTCTTCACAATATCAGATCCCTGTTTGGTCAAGATATCGGCCTTTTATTGCTTTTGAAGTCCCTGTAACTTGGTACCTAGACAAGGGTAACTAGATTAAGAACGCATATCTCACCAAAAACACATTGACAGTCCTAAACCAATTTAGAGACTTGTATCATGCATTTTTCTTTAGGGGCGCCTTTGCGGGCACTGTGATCTATATTATTTGGTCTATTGTGCGTCGTTAAAAACCTTATAGGTTAAGGTTTTTGATAAAGACTAAATTAATATGAGATTCTTATCCCAAATCTCCCTGGGAGCAGGGAAATCGCGATGGAGGAGACTCAATCTCCTCCTCGTTGCAGTTTTACTAGTCGCACCCACCGCAAGTACTCTGCATTTTCGGGAGCCTCCTCGCAGAACCGGCAGCTGCAATTGCTGCCTCTTGAGACAGTCCTAGGTTGTGGAATATGTCTTGTGCAAGAGCTCTCAGCTCCTTCCAGGATCTCCCAGTAGATGCAGACTCTTCCAATAGGGTTCTCCTCCACTTTCTTTGCTCTAGATATCTTCCAACTTCACGGATGCCTTGCGATTTGAACAGTGAAGGGCCTTTTTGGCTTGGATCTCGTTTTCGTGTTTCAAGGTGTTTGATGGCCAATCCAATTCCATTTCGGCATACAGCTTCAATTTAGTACCTATGTAATATTTTTTGTCGAAAAGTGAACCATTTTCGAGATAATATGTACAATTCAAAAAACAGTTTTTCATGACCTTTGGTTGTGCAGGCTGGACTGTCGGATCCATCACATGATTTAGAGCACTAAGTAGCAAGATCTCTGGCCTCTTCTTCCTTGGACACCAGCAGAGGTGTTTTCAGTTTCCATACTTCTCATTTGTATCTGGACTAAAAAAAGGCAGACGCCTTGAGTGAAGAACTAGTTTTGATCTTGTCGTTGTTATTCTAAGTCGCTAAGTGCAAAAAGCTTTATTTCTTGAAACTTTAGTTCTTCTTATCTTATGATATTATACAGACTACAAAACCTGCGCGCGCATATTAAACGCTGTTATGTTGAGCTTTGATCACGTACGTACACTGGAAGCGCCAGGGCTTACCAGCTATCTCTGGTCTTGACTGTCTCGTATTTGGATTGCTGATCGCGCAGGTCGCAGAGTTAAATGGAGGAGCTAAGACGTACGGTATGGATGTGGATCTTGCTGTTCTTTTGCGGTTGGTCTCGATAGCAGTTTTTTTCGTTGTTGTTTTTGTTTCTGCTGCTGCTTTTTACAATCGGCCACTCTGTTACCAGTTTTATGCTCCTCTCTATCTCCCTAACGGCGCGTTTTGAATGAAGTCTCTATATTTTGGGCTGTGCTTCTTTTACCTTCTTCTGAGCTTTTATTCGTGTGGAAAATTCCGACATAGAATGAGAGGAGCAAATTAAAGTTTGTAGTGGAGCCCCTGAAAGGGTTACACGGAATGAGCTATGTGTGTTTGTAAATAGAGGAGATTCCTTCTGCTATTGTGTCCAGCTTAACAGAGCAGTTTAGAACCAAGATAGCGACTTAGAAATAAAAAACCAGATTCTGCTTGTGGCTGGGATTTGTTTTTGTTTTCATTTCGATTTGTTTATAGTATTGACATTTGTTTTTTGTTTCTGTTTTAAGAGATTAACTAACCAGCATGACTAAGGGGTTTAGTTCTATAATGACATGTGGTTAGGTGAAGCATAAAAGAGAATCATAATAATGTAAAAATAATAACAAAAAAACGAAGCTTGTTTTAAAAATTTATTTCTACTATCTACAGCTGTTTGGATGGGACCGTGTGTGTTTAGCTTTATTAAATGCGCATTGGAAAAAAACTAGTATTTATTATATCAGTGTTGTTGCACGTTTCAGCAGTGTCTACCGATTTACCTTTCGTATAGCCATGAAGGAGAAAGCAGTTTTTTGTCAATACTTTACTTAATATGAATCAACATAAGTCTTTCGACGATTTTGAGGAGTAAGGATGTGAGACATAAAGGTCTTAAGTTCTTTGGATTGTGAAAGGAGGTTTTACTCGCTTTCAGAATGAAAACCACCTTTGCTACCCTCCAGGATGTTGGAATATAGCTTAGGCGAAGGGAACTCCTATAAATGATTACAAGCCAGTCCAGGATTGGGCTTTTAGAGAGAACGTTTCTAAGTCTTGCAGTATCTAAAAAACCTTCCATTGTATTACAAAAGGCATTCCAGAATTCTCCGTCTGCGACACGAAAACAAAACGTAAAAGGAATAAGTTTGTTGCTGTAAAGAATTGAATATCCGTTAATATCTCAGGACAAATTCACCTACCGGACCCACCAGCGCCTTATATTGTGGTTGTATAATTTTTCATATTGTTTTTCCGCGTGGCGTCACGTCACCTCACGTCCCTAAGTACTTCCACTATAAGTCATTAAACTACATTTTTCCCTCAAAAACCAAATTCACAAACGCCCTATCTCGAGATCCCCCCCCCCCCACGCTTTTAGTGTTTTTTTTCTGTAGATATATCAACCGCTTGACAAGCTGTGGCGGGGCACTTTGTAGATGTTGTTTGGGTATTTCAAGTTGGTATCAAATAAAACACCAAAAAATCAAAATTGGCACTGAAAGGGTATCAAAAATGGTGCCAAAATGGCAACACGTTGGCGTATTTGTATATTTATGTGGAGAAGTTGCAGATGGGGAATGGGAATTGGGGAAAGGAGCATTGCAGAAGATGGAGGAGAAGTTTGGGCACGCCGTGGCGGGGGGGGGGGGATTGGGTTGATAATTATATTTAAACACTTTGGAAATTATTTTTAAGGATTTTTTTTATCTTGTTTCTTATTATTAGTGTTTTTGATGAGCCCCCTTTCTCTTAAGTTTTTTATAGATACTCACTTGAACTTTTTCGTGTTGCCCCCAGTTCTTGGGGCGATGATGTTTATTTATATATACATATATATGTATGAGCGTGTGTTTTTGTGAGCTTACAAGCTTTCCCCAGATGTATGGATAAAAGTCCCCCAAAGTCCCCCCACAATTTTTTTTGTGATAATATGTGTGTGTGTCTATGCATACATATTTTTGCAAGATAGATCTGTATATTATTGTAATCAAATGTGTTCACTGAAAATAACCCAAAAATAATAATATTAAAACCGGTGTACTGAAAAGGGGGAGCGCGCGCGGCGGGTGGGGAATATCGCACTACGGAGGTGGGGATACTACATAAAATTGGTGCAAAAAAGAATTGGTTGTCTGTCTCTTCGTATTTTTACTTCTTTCGCTTTTTTTGTTATTATTTCTTTTTTAATATATTTATTTCTCCTACTTCGTTTCGTTGGCGTATTGACGGTGCGCTTCTTTTTTTTAGCATATTGTTTTTTTATTTTATATTTTTTTCTGATGTATTTTTTAGCTTCTTCTTCTTCTTGTGTTTTTTTTGTTCTTCATTTTTGCTCAAACAACAAAATGTGTTGAATGTTGTGTGATCCCCAAAAAAATACACACATGCAGTCTCGTTCGAACTTCAGTTCGGTGAGGTGCTGAGATAAAATTGTTATAAATAAAACTATAAGGGAAAAAATATTTTTTTTTGGTATTAACACAAAAAAGATAGTTTTTTTTGTTATATTTTAAATTTCGGGTCGTAGTCTGGTGTCTTCCTAGTCGCGGGGAAATATTTAGAATATTTATTTTTTGTTTGGGTTTTTTTTTGTTATTTTGGAAATCGTATTATAATTTTTTTTGTATACAATAATAATAGTAGGAAAAGAATTTTATAGTTTTTTTTTCTATACGGTTTTAATAAATAATGCAACGAGAATATAAAAATTTAATTAAAAAAAATACACAAATAAAATATATTACAATTTGATAATTATATTAATAATAATAATATAATAACTATAAGAAAAAAAATAATAAAAAACTGTTGCCGTTAAAACAATTTATCAATTTGTTTTTTTAAAACAAGAAAAAAGTGTTTTTTCCATTTCTAAATTTAACAGCCAAAAAACAGAAAAAAAATGTAGAAAATTTTCATATACAATATATTTTCCCGAAAAATGGTTTTGTCCGCGAATTTTTGAAAATTAATACACATTAAAATTAAATTTTTATTAAAATTAAAAGAATTCACTTTAATTTTTTTTGCCTTTTAAGCTTTAAATAACAAATAAAAATTAATTTATTATATGATAAAAAAATTAGATTTTTATCCTCGCACGCACGCAAAATAAAATTACAAATAAAAAACAAAAATAAATAATTTATAAAAAATCAAAAACAAAAACGTTTAATTTAAAAATTAAATTTAACTTATTTTTTTTTTTGGTTTAGTTAGTGACAACACAAAATACAGAGTGCAAAAAATTATAAATAAATATTGTATATATTATATATCGACGAAATTTTGAAGAGAAATTTATATTACGAGTTTTGTTACCCCCGAAAATATACATAATATTAAAAAATTAAATACAAATATATAAATATGTATATGTAAAAATAGTGTGTTGTGTTTCTTTCTGCAACATAATTAGTGTCAACCGAGATTTTATATTAGCCTGCGGCCTCAACGTGGTATGACTTTTTTTTTATTTTTTGTTGAAACATTAAATTAAATTTTTATTTATTTATTCTATACGTAATCGGTGTATACGATATTTTTTCACTATTTTCACACAACGAAAAAAATATGAACCAACAAAAAAATTTAATTTTTGAGGAGAAAATTATTTGGAATATTTTCTGATTTTTTTATTGTAGGTATATATATATTAAATTTTTTTTATCTTGATTGACCGATCGAGCGACGAAAGCCGCTCCTCGTAAGATTAGAAGTGGTTGGCCACCCTTTTTTGGCAGCTTTAGCTCCTTCCCAATATCTTGAAAGACTTCTCGTTGATAAGAAGAAGAAAACTATTCTCCTGCAGTTCATCTTCCACGCTGGGCTAAGAGTGCCTTTAAAAAATTGGAGACGGTATTCACCTATCCATATGCTATTGGTTGGTGAAATTGTTGGTGCAGGTGGAAGCTTTGATGAAACCGCAATTCAGCTTTTAGTCCTGCTGGTTTCCATAATAATGGTATCGAAAACGGAGAAAGATTGCTCTTCCATCAGCTTGTTATCATGGAGTTGATTGGCTGGTGCCTCATTGTCATGGTAACTTGAGCTTGCACAGTAGAGTTGTCATGACTGCCCGAAATGAATGAGAGACCTAGAAATATTCTGGTACATCAGCGGCAGATTGTTTCCTAGGTTCCTTAACATAAATTTTGGTTCGTTGGGATGGCAAGTGTAGTGCCTGGGTTTAGCTTTGTGATTCCTTTTCGGTTCTCCTTGCTCTCTCTTAACTCTACCAGCTCTGTTTTTCTCGGTATATTAACACATAACGGCGTACATTTATTGGTAGGCTGCACGGTTTACACTAACAAACTAAGCAAGCATAGCTCCACATACACAATCCTCCCAAGTTTTCCAGGTTACAAAAAAAATAAATATATATACCATCCTGATGCTATTTGGTCTATTTCCGTATTTTTTTTTGAAGAAATCCCAATCTTCTTGCTTTTTTTCTAATTTAATCCTTGTCATGTCTTGAATGTCGCTTTTCATCTGATACTGTTTTCTACTTCCTTTGCCAATTGTACAGGACTGAATTTAGTTCAGTGAACAATTTCATTTTTGGTTCCTTCTGCCACCTACATGTTATTTCTGCTGTACACATTCTTCTGGTGGTGCTGTTGTGTGTTATTTCCTTGTAACTCGGTCCTTGTACTGTGAGATCTCAAAATATAAATAAAATAAAAAAAATATAAAAGGAAAAATCCTCGTCCTCTTGCCCCACCCTTCTTAGCCCTACTATGAAGGACTACACATCCCTCCGCAACATGACATCAAAAATATCGATTGTTGATTCGCATTTTTTTCCTTCGACGCCAACTGAGGCACATCCGCTCCCCTGTTCCTGCGACCTCTGATATGCATTTAGAATAGCGAACCAGGTTGTCTTCTTATCACCAACAAAAAAGCGAAATTATTTTTACCTTCATTTAATCCTGATAAGGAGTATATATCAAGGATTATATTTTTATATATTTGATAAGTGTGATAAGAGAATATTTCGAACGTTTGTTTTTAAGAGCGGGGGGCATATATTAATGAGAATTTACCCTGGCGGCGGCCCGCCCGCCCTTTCCATTTTACAAATTTTGATGAACGGTTGTCTCCCTAATCCTCAGATGACAGGTTGTAGGTGTGTGTATACAAAACACAAAATAAAAACAAAGATGTTCGATGGCGTGTGCTATCTTTGTAGCGTGATATTTCAATGTGAAACACAGAAATTTTCGATGTAATTACTTCCTGGGTCTACAATCAGGATTCAGTCCTGCCCTTTCGCAACTGTTCTCTCCACTGGTCTCGATTCTGACCCGCAATGTCATCCATCAGGGCGTCCTGGTCCATACCTATCTTCCAGCGGAGGCTGGGTCTCCACCGTTGTCGTACCCCATGGATTTTACTGCAGCAAACTCTTCGATCAAGTTCATACGAGCTACATGTCCTGTGCACGGATGGTGGAGGGGGTGGAATCTTCTGAGCTTAATTTTTTTCACAACATCTATATGCCCCACGATAGTAGCTCGTAGTTCTCGTGTCGTTGTTGAGTACGATTCCAGGACTCAAACACATAAGGAGCCAAAATTTCTTCGAAGGGCGCTTTCCTGAATCCCTGGGCATATGGGGCCCATACGGGGCTGTGAGTCATGGTTCCGGAAACGATGAAGGTATTTTCTATATCCACAATGTTCACTCAGGAACTGCGTGAGGTCGTAACTTCTCTGCGTGAGGTCGTAACACTTCCCCACGCTCCCTCGTATCTCTACACGTTTAGGATAATTTCGTCCGGCGATCCTTAACAGTCTCATCCCTCTTCATTTGCCCATTCCTTTACGGATTCGCAGCGCGCAATCTGCCACCGTACCGTTTTAGGCTCCCTTCTACGGCATTCTGGGTCACAGAGACGTAGGCTTCTCTCGCCAGAATGGCTATGAAGATCATCCCCGCTATTACGCACGCCGCCTCATCGGATGTGATCCTGTATGCGGCCCTGTATTTTCTGCTGTTAGCAGTCCTGTTCAAAGTTGATGCCCACAAAGGGCATTGCGTATAGAAGGGCTGAGCTAACCATCCTTCCCATCAAGAGGCGATGACTGGGTCTTGGGCCCCCAACGTTGGGCAGCATTCTTGCGAGAGCTGTACACATCGCGGACGCTTTATCTGCCATACCGCCCAAGTGTGCTTTAAAATTAACCTCCGATCCTTACCTCCCCCCCCTACCTTAATCTTTATGGACACTGGCTTTCCCCTAAGAGAACGCCTGTAACGGCTGCTATTTTTCTATTCAGCGCCACTGAATTACTGGCGAAGCTCTTATTTAACGCTATTAGATTCCCAATCGTAGAGTTTCTTAGCACATTGGGTTTATTATTCAGCGCGGCTGAATTCACAATTCTTCGTGTATAATGTGTTACTTCTTGATCATTTTATACAGATGTCTTATATGACGTATTTGAGCTGTTATTTTTCTATTCAGCGCCGCTGAATTGTTGTCGAAGCTAGTTTTTGTTTAAGTTATTTAGGCTAGGACTAATTAAAGTATATTGGTATTAAGCTTGCTTTGGTAAATGTATTTTGAAAATATTGTGTGGAGATTGATAGAAGAAAGTATGAAGTATGATGTATTATTCCACAGAACAAATATATACATATATAGGTATGGGCTGAATAAGGAATGGTTTCCTGTAGATATACATATAAAACATCATTATTAACAAAAACCAAAATCAACAACAACATTCTCCAGCGATTCAATGATGGATAAAAAGATGATTTTACTTCATCCATTGACAAAGGGATCCCTTAACTTATAAGAATAGATTGAATACAATGAGGGGTGAATTGGCAAGTCTGTATGGTGGGGGTAGTGGGATTACGGAAGAATTTTTGGCTGGCTGTAGGGGATGGTCGAAGACAGATTTTTTTTATTGCGATGATGATGATGGGGTGTTTGGGTAGGGCAAAACTTTTATCTTGGGGACAGATTATATTTTCAGAAATGTTTCTAAGAAACTTAAAGCACCTGATGGAGGACTGGACTTTCTTATAGATACATAGATGAAAGGTTGGGGTGCTGTGTTATTTTTTGTGTCGTTGCTTTTCACAACCTTTTTGTTTATTTTCTTTTTCTTTTTTCATCATCTTCATCAAAAATTGCGGTTGTACATAAGAAAATCAACGACAACGCGGACAGAAATATATATTTTATGTACAGAAATACTTTCTACTGTAAAGGAGGCTTTGTTAATTTCTTACCTTATTCTAATGTTATTGTTTTTTTAATTTACCTGTATATATTTTATCTCTATGTCGGTCGTTGACAAATGTGTACACTGTATGTACCAAGTTTCAAGTCATATTTTACTTGAATGCTTGTAGTACATACATAAATATAGCGTCAAGTCGGAAATTGAAAAGATACAGGCAGGATCGATGCAAGATTTTTGCTTCCCTTAACTTTTGTTTCCACCCACTACTTCTCCACCCGCCCAATTTTTTTATTTCCCTTTTCTTTAGTATTTTTTTTATTATTATCAAAATATAGCAGCCACAAAAGAAAGTTCAAAGGGAATTTTTAGCATATTTTTTAGGTTTTTTAGTATCTTTCTTTTATTTGTAATTGTTTTTTCCTTTTTTGGGCAAGGGGGCGGCGGGGGTGCTTGTGACTTGTATTCGAGTGCGTGCTTTTTTGTGTTAAATGTAAATTTTTCACATAAATAATTGCATTTGTTACGCAAAACCTTATTTTAAATATTGACGACCTTAAAAAATATCAAAGGAAAATAAAAACATTATTTAACCCTTTATTTACCGGAAAGATTTTAGTTTTTCCATAAATATATATTTTATCACAAATGCTGAGGTAATTGGCAATTAGTAACAAATGAACTGGAAAAAATTCAATGATAAAACAATTATTTTGTTAAGTTTTTTTTTATTTTTATTATATAGACAAAGTATAGAAAGGTATATAGATAAAGAGGGGGGAAATTCTTATAGAACAACCAATTTAAAAAAAGAAACAAAAAAAAATATTTATAGTTGAGAAAAATGAGGGAGAAATATGTAGAATTGTGTCGTATTGAAATACCAAAACCTCGATTTAAAAAAAACGCAAAACATAAATTGACGTCATTATTGTTAAGTTACTCTCGATCTTTTATCACCACCAAAAACAGGAAAAACAAATTTTATTACATTTTTTTTTCTTTAAAAAAACACGCATACACACACCATAAAGAATTTTTATAGTACTGGATTTATTTTATGTTCAACTATTTTTGAGGTTTATTAATTTTTTGTTGTTGCTCAAGAATTACACAAAGACTTGGCAAGAATAGGTATAGGTAGGAACGGCAGTAGTCCCAATCAACCCGGAGGCTGGACACAATTGTCGCTCAGGTGTGTGCCGTTTGGTAGCCCGAATGCCTAGTGAAGCAAATTTCCTTGAGAAAAGGCAGTAAACTAGAAGAGATTTTAGATCCAGCCCCTGTCGTCTCTAGATATACCCTGCGCCAACAATAAAGGGACTCTTAAAATCGCGAGAGTCTCAAGTCCCCTCATAAGTGAGCAGCGTCTCCCAGTTTATTAAAAACAATGAAATTACCAGCTCATTTGATATTCTCCAATATGCGGGCGCAATTCCCTTCTGTTTTGGTGCAGGGTGTACCCGATCACATCTCTTATTTGGAGCTTTGAAACCTGCCTTGTCTACTGGACAGCGGAGTTCTAGTGCCCACCGATCGACCTTTCCAATATGCATGCTGAGATGTAGACATAGCGAGCTCTGTTATGAAGTTGCGGAGGTATAGGTCTAGGTAGCATGCTAGGAGCAATTAATAACACAACAAAAACACACACGCACACATCAACGTGAAGAACACTTTCCCTACATACATTATTATAAGTTCAGAATTTTCCTCTAATGGAGAAAGGAGGGCATTATCGGAAATATAAATAAGTTTGACCGATTGCCACGCATTTTTATTAGTTTTTGTTTTGTGTGATCCTTTTTATTTTGTAATAATAAAAAAATATAGCCGTGTGTTTCTCAGATCTCCTTTTCTGTCCTGGCTACTCCTTCTGCGGCTTCTCGCTATGTGCCCAAACTTCATACATTTGAAGCACGGTTTCAGCGAAACTTGCTCCCGTATGCGGCAGACATGAACCGACGCGGATCTAGCCTAATGCGATGGCAGCTTCAAGTGATAGGCGTATAACCAACTCCACGACTCTCTTGACCAAAGGACATCTTTTTCCTGCACCGTCTGCAGCCCTAGTTGGCTCCTCAGTGCTTCGCAGACCTCTTCTTTCGTTGTGCTCTCATTCAGAACTCTTACCTCAGCCACTCCACTTATAGAGTCTTTGACCTTCTGCTCGAGGTCCACCGTTTTTGCATGTCCCCCATTTAGCTCCAGTATGAAATCCCCTTTTGTTTTCTTTTGACCCTATTGATGCTATTTCCGAGTCCCGCCAAGGGGGTTTGGAATTCAGAAATTGATCCTTTCTAATTTTTAAAGGTAGTTCTCCTTAACCCCTTCAAAGACTAGAACCTTTCCAAAGCCACAGCATTGCGGCAGTGTTCATCACCAATTGGCTAGTAAATTTATTGGCACGTATGCGATTTAAATGTTTTTGTGATCGAAACTCTGCATTTTACCACGTCAATTACTGTTACCTGTATAATAAAAAAAAACGTTTAATAAAATTCTTCAAAAGGAGTGAAAAGGAGCACAAAAAAACTAAAAAAAAAGCAGCACGACACGAAAAAATCCAATTTTTTGTTGAAGTTTTTTTTACAGAAGAACATTTTTTTCTCATTTTGTTCTGGAAATCTTTAAAGATAAATGTTTTTTAATTGGAAACAATTAATTTAAATAGATTTTATAAAAGTAGTCACAATTTTACAAAAAAAAAAATCAAAAAAAAAAAACAAGCGCCGCCAGCAAGATTCGATCCTGAGAACTTTATTCCTGGAATCATATTAAGCCGCCTGAAGGCTGCGATGTCGTGTTAATTATGATCGCCCCCCCCAGCAGCAACCCACCCCAATGTACATAATGCCCGCAAAAGAACCGCTTCGCTACTCGCTCCCTTGGATAGTTGAAAGGATCATCTCCACGACACACAATCCTGTGTAATCATCACAAATTATCTTGCGATGTCCTTTCTGTGATTTTTATCCAGCACAAGGTGTTTTCTAGGATTAGTATAATTGCTGTTCTCACCTTAATGTGGGCATAACATACTTTTACTAAAATCTCCGTCCGATGCCGCATCTTTGCCATAATTTAATAAATTTTCATTTTCTCCTTCAGCACACCGGAAGTGGGCGATTTTAATAAATTTGTCTCTGGGCATTGTCAGTCATAAAAAACTGTAATCCATAAACACGAAGCCTTCACAGATTTGTTTCTCGTTAAATGAATGCAAAATTTACAGAAAATCCCTTAAATGCCCTTTCCACTTCTTTCCTGTGGTTTTACCACCATTTTCTTTGCATTTTTCCAGGGAGGTATTTAAAGATTAAGGGTTTTTATTGTAATTAATTGATTTACTTCGATTCCGATTTTACCCAGAAAGCCCCCCTTGTGGAGAAATGTGAAAGTCCTTCTCGATCGCTTGCATACTCAGAGGCGTTCGCAATTTTCCTTGATCGTGCTACTTTGTAAATTTTCCCCTTCGAATATAATTGACAAGATCACTTTTTGCAAATTGACACCAGCACCTTTTTTGCTAATAGTAAGTAAGGAGGGAAGAAGAAGATAGAGAGGGAATTGAAGGAAACATGAAAAATATTATTAACTATATTCTATTCCCCAAAATATGAGATAGAAATATTCTAAATGCAAGTGCTAAAACTGTACTTTCAAAAAATACGTTTAATTTGGCATTTCTTAAAGAGTTTCTGTGAAGGCAGACATGTTGCGCGCGGTTCCGCGATTAAAATAATTAATTTTTTCTTTTTCGCGTCTTTTTTCCGCGCTTTTTATTTAATATTATTAAGTGCAATTACGCAAATATTGTTTTGTTCAATTTTGATGAAAGAAAATCCACGAATTTTCATCATACTTTCAATCGGCTAATATTTTCAATATTTTCTAGCCCCCGGGCCTTGGATTTCCACCTGACGACACCTGCAGCATTTGTGATTTGTGTGTTAAATAAAGTGAATTTTCCAGGTTTGTTTTGCTATGCTATTCAGAGTTTTTTTTGCATTTCCTCTTGAAGCGTCTAATGTGGTGATTTAAACTCAATTGTAGTGTAATTAAATATTTTTCGCGGTTATTGTGTCAATTTACACCTTTTCCTTTTCGCATAAATCGTGGTGATCTGCTGCTTGGATCAAATCATTAGGGTGTGGGTTGCCGCTTCAGTTCAAGGTCAAAAGGTTTCATGCACGATATTATTTTTATTTTGCAATAATCCTTTCTCATTATTTTACAATATTTTAAACTCACTACTAATTTTAGTTTACATATTCTTTAATTTGTTAGTGTTCAGGTATCAGGTATAAAAACCCTAGGCTGCAACTCTATAAACTAATAGTGGAATTGTCTTCATTATTTCGCCATTATTATACTTTTTGAAAGTGTCGTAATTTATAATTTAATGTTTTCGCCGGTGAAAAAATCATGTTTTGCTTCAATTTACACATAAATCTAGTGATGATAGTGGCATTAGGTGTGGGTGGCAGGCAGTTCAAGGTTAAATTTTCAACTCGGTCTTCGTTTTTCCAAGTTTTGGTGTGCTGATTGTTTTTTTTATTCTTTTTTGAAAATAATAGAAGGCAAGGTGGAATTGTTTTTTATTATTATTTTACAAATTGTACGATTTTAGGTGTTTTGGAGTTTGATGTTGCCGGTGCACACTGGCACTTGCTGCTTTTTTTTTCGTGGACAATTTGTTTGTGCTGTTCAGCCTATCGACAGTTTTGGGAATTGTCATTATATTTCCGAAGCTCTTCATGCTCTGAATGACAATCATATAATTATTTTTCTTCATTTTTGGGGCCGCCGCAGAGTTCCGCTTTTTAATTAAGTGAAGATCTAGTGTGAAGTCGTTGGTGGATGCAAACAGAGAGCTAATTTCCACTTTCAGCGGGTCTATGACATGGGTGCACCTTTTGGAAGGTCTTGAGTAGCTCCACCGTGCTTTAACTTTTTATAATCACTTGTTATGGGTCCGAATTTTCCAAAATTTTAAATTTTGTTCAATGGATGCCCACAGAAAGCTCATTTCCACTTTTTAGGGGCATTAATGGTGAAAATGATTAAGGGCAAATAATTTAAAAAATGGCTAAAAGTGGTTAGCTTTGAATTGCAATATCTCGGTCACTATTGGTCGTACGGAGATTTAAAAAAACAGTTTCTTCATTAATTCCAGGCCTTTCTTTCCGCCTAACATTTATTTATACCCAGGATGCCATAAAAAGTTATAATCGAATTAATAAAAAAGAACCTTTGGCAGGTTGTTCCCATATACTCGCTGGAACACTAAAAATATACATATTCCATGTGGAATGATATTCGCAGTTAAAGGAAAAGAGTAAGGACCTTCGTAATTATGGGTATAGGTTATTTATAGTCGTGCAAACAATTTTCACAGATCAGAAATATCTAATGAACTTTTATTTAGAAACTCCTATATAACTCGCTTAGTTCGCTCCTAACTTTTATGTATGTTTTATCACACACAATTTGCACCACCCTGTCTGTTTAAAATTTTATAATGGAGGCAGAAAACTTTTCTTGACTTGTGTATATTGATCCAATTTTCGTTACTTAACCACCATATATGAAGAACAATACAGATGCGCCTTGTCGATGGGTATATACATACATATGAACAGGCAAATGCCCATAACCTAGATAAAGTTGCTCTACTCTAGGTTAACAAGTTCGTCTTATTTTATTATCAATTTTTTTTTGTTGAATTGAATTTTCAAGAACAAAGTTTAAACCCTTTCATTGCTTGTATAGAATGCTTAAGCAGGGACGAGGCAGGCTATTATAAGCTGATGAAAGCCTATTGTCAAGGATCAAAAACATATTCCTTATCAATTTTCAGTCTATTATATTTTTGTGTGTATGATTTGTGGGTATATATACATGTATATATGTAGATGTCCGGTGAAAGGAGCACTCTTATCCTTCTCCATTCAAATGATGGGTCCCAATTAAATTTATTGACATGGATTCTAGATAGCCACAGCACATCTATATATATATATATATATATATATATATATATATATATATATATATATATATATATATATATATATATATATATATTCACAGCACGATTGCTTCATTTATATATATACATACATATATATATGTACGTACGGCAAGCAATTTATATAGAATGAGAAATATAGTCACAAAGAGTTCGCATAGCTAATTAACTCTATCTATCCCCGTTCCACTCATCCCTCTGTTGAATGGGGCATATTCTTTTCCACATTGAATGTGACACGAAATCATACTTCGGTCAACTATAATGTCACATTGACTGGCAGTAGAAAAAAAGCAACAGAAAATTATTAAATGAATAAAATTGAAACCCTTTAACCCTTGTTATCTTGTTGGTAGTTTTTATACATGGTTTTTGTTGCGCGTAGAAATACTGGCAGCAGTCGCTTGTATAAAAGTTTCCAGTTAATTGGCTCCAAGGATCAATAAAACTTCACTTACTGTATTAAGAGCTCTGCCAACTGCCCCCCCCCCCTCCACACCTCTCCCTATTAGGAAATGGGACAGTTTTGATAGAGGCGAAACGCCTGGGCTGCGGGTGGGCTATGATTAGTACACGGTATCGAACGTCTCACTCACCCACCCACCATGATATGCCACCCCATTCCATCCTAGTTCGTGGGGGTATATGCTAATGGAGCTTTCGAATGGCGTGGAATTTATAATGTATCCTTGCTATTAACTCATTAACTCTCGTTATTCGTTAATAATTGATGTATAAATTGTGTGCAGGCGAGTGCATTAGCGAATTATAAACTAGAAACTGGAAAATCAACAAATTGTCGTCCTTTAAATATTTATCTTTGCCCTGGAACTTTTGCTGGGCTTGGCCTTGTACCCATCTAAAACGTGCGCTATTCAACCACAGTTCGTTTCAGTTGTTGTCTTGAAGTCGTTGTTGAAGGCAGCACATATCAGTGCAGTTTTCATCCACAAATTAATTTTTGATAAAAAACTAAATAAAATCAAAGTGAAGTGTGTGGAGGGATCCAGTGAAAGACCATAGCAAGTAAGTCTCCTTTACCTAAAACTCCGTCCGACCTGTTTGACCTATTGCACCAACCCTCGACGTTGAGGCATTTGATATAGCCTAAAAGAATTTTTGGGATTCATATCTCAAATCTCCATGGGAACAGGAAATATGAAATGAAGGATCTCCTCCTTGGTTTAGCCTCACAATTACACCAAGTTGCTCCATTCGCTTGGATACAATCAACTATCAGCTCTATTCCGCTTAAATAATAACTAAGCGAACAGTGGCCATCCTTCTTCGGCCCCATCTCGCATTTTTAGATGTTAACTGCGATGACGTCCAGTCCATCAATGTCCGGTTTGACACGTTGTCTGACACCCTGGCTTCTGTTGCGACCAACTCGGGTTCCTTGATCAATATATTCTAAGAAATTTCTTCCCAGGTTGCAACGGGCTTAGACTCGATTGACGACATATATTCGGCGATCCACCCCATTCATGTGGTCAAATCGTGTCACAGTGGCTCAATTAATAATAATAAAGAAAAGGAATACGATGAAAAATTCAATTTAAAAAAAATAATTTTAATCAACTTAAATTGAAATGTATAAAACGCACTTGCACATACTTTCAAACACTCACACACACACAAAACATAAAAGATAATAAAAAAATGTAAAAAATTACAGAATAAGTTAAGACGACACCAACGATAACTACGACGGCGTCGACGAAGAAATCTTATGTTTGTTGAAGATGCCCCATTTGTAATCCATCAATATCGAAACGAGTTTCCATTCCAAACATTGATTTTCAATTAAGTAAATTTATTGCCATACCATGCCTTTATGGGTGTATCAATAATAAATGCCGTGACATTGACATACACACAACAAGACAAAACGAAAATAGATCGTGTACGGATAGGTGAACTCGATGACGGCTTATACATGTGAAAATATCATATATACGCAGATGAATTATTAAAAAACAAAAATAAAAAATCAAGAAGAAAATAAATGATATGCAAGAACAGCAATGTGGTATAAGGAGATCAATGATGGTGAACAATAATAACAAAAGAGGAGACAACAAAACTCATCAAAATTCATAAGGATCGAAAGGGACGTGTCCTTGAAAAGGGAATTCTATATGCGTATTAAAAAAGTATTGACTCCAATAAAAGTCCCTGGTCTAGTTGGTCTAGTTAAATTTGTGTTTCGTTTGGTCATAGATAATTGTCCGAAACCTTACGACGTAAACGTAGGGCAGCAACGAATCTAATACCCAATTCTTGGGAAGAAGCATAGTATCCATTCTGCAATGATAATCATAGACTGTTGAACTTTGCTGCTGGAGCTAAAATGATATGGCCCAGCTGTTTTTCAAAAGTATTGACTATTTTGATTTTTTTTGTGATATATTATTCGCTCTTTTCAAATGCATTCACATTGCATGTTACTTTAAACAGGCAGTTTTTTAATTAAATTTATTTTTCCTCATTAAATCGCTGCGCATCAGCCATGTTTCTTCCTTCATCACCTTCTACTAGAAGGATAACCATCAACGCTTTTTCTAAAAGAGAGGGTTTTGGTCATTTTTTTACATTATTAATTTTAATGACAAAACAAGGGTTTCAAAGGAGACAAGAAACTTTGAGAATTTAGTAGAAGAGTGCCTTTTTCAGTAGTTCAGTTCTTTAATACGGCACTTAAGGAATTAGGAGACAAGAAAGTATGAGAATTTAGTAGAAGTGTGCATATTTCAGTAGTTCAGTTCTTTAATAGAGGAATTAAGAAGTAAAAAAACTAAAAGAAATTGGTAGAAGTGCGCTTATTTCAGTCGGGTTATTTAATACGGCATTAATCGAGGAATTAAGCGACAACAAACTATGAGAATTTAGTAGAAGTGGGCCTATTTTAGTAGTTCAGTTCTTTAATACGGAATTACTTGAGGAATTAAGGGGTGAAAAACTAAAGGAAATTGGTAGAAGTGCGCGTATTTCACTCGTGTTATTTAATATGGCATTAATTGAGAAATTAAGCGACAAGAAACTATGAGAATTTAGTAGAAGTGGGCCTATTTCAGTAGTTCAGTTCTTTAATACGGCACTTGAGGAATTAGGAGACAAGAAAGTATGAGAATTTAGTAGAAGTGGGCCGATTTTAGTAGTTCAGTTCTTTAATACGGAATTACTTGAGGAATTAGGAGACAAGAAACTTTGAGAATTTAGTAGAAGTGGGCCGATTTTAGTAGTTCAGTTCTTTAATACGGAATTACTTGAGGAATTAGGAGACAAGAAAGTATGAGAATTTAGTAGAAGAGTGCCTTTTTCAGTAGTTCAGTTCTTTAATACGGAATTGCTTGAGGAATTAGGAGATAAGAAAGTATGAGAATCAAGGATTTGTTAAAAGGTTAAATAAAAAACGGTTAATTAAAAAAAATAAGTCTCTTTTCGGTGGGGTATTTATAATGATGAAAAGGGAATTATGAATTTAAAAAAACAAAAGAGGGTTTCTTCTTAACAAAATTCATTTAATTTATTCTTTTACTTTGTGTTTCTGCAAATTTTCGTAATTCAATCAATTTTACATTGTGAACGTTCAAATTAACTTGCAAAAACAATTTAATAATAATAATAGAGTAAACCCTTCTAATGCAGAAGGCGCACTTCTCAGCCGGGCCAAGAAAAATTAACCAACTCATCACAATCAAGCGCTGAGGTGAGGCTCTCAACTAAGCATGCAAAAATAATTCCATTAATTCGCGAGGTGGCCATTTTACAGGATCATTTCTCGAGGTTAGACGATTACCGAAATTCACATTTAATAGTTGAATTGATCTGTCCACAGTATGGAATGTGACAATCACAGTCAACAATTAGTGACAATCTCACTATAGTGAGGTGACAACCACGACGGACGATCTAAGTCGCAAATTAGGTATAATTTGGGTTGTAAAGAAGGGGTGGAGGGCGGAGGGGCGAACATAATACTGATTATCAGCACCCCTTTATTAAAAAACAAAAACGAGAGAAAGAATATTGGAAAAATAATAATATTAATAACTAAAAAAGTAACTCTCTTTTTTTGCTTGTTTGTTTGTTACCCTTACCCCTTCCTCTGTTCTCTGTGTCCGAAAGCTTATAACCAGAATTTTTGTGTTATCCTCTCCATTATCGTAAACCTTTTCTCAATTTTCTTAATTATTTTCTTCTATGAAAGTTCATTATTATATATGTACTTTCAAAATGCGAAATGAATGCGCCAATTTCTCTCCTTATATATGTATATAAATAACTTTACTTTTATGTATACATAGCATAGTATAAAAGGTCATTCGTACCCATAAAATCGCCTGACTTGCCCTAAAACTTGAATCCCACCCCCATCTTTCCCTTATTAACCACACCAGTTTTGTATACCCTATATCACAACCACCCTATATAGTCCTTCCTCTCTTCTACCGCCTTCTTGCAAGAGCCGTATTGCCTAATAGAATCTGTGCCATTAAGAATTATGCTAAAGAGTAAGTTTTCCCATCGAAAGGCAACAATGATAAAAGAGGTGAATAGGGGCTCCACTTGGCGATGATAATATGGTGGTAGGGTTAAGGATGGCGAAAGATATATAGGGCAAGATAGGAGAGCTTGAAGAAGGTGTATCTGATCAGGTGGATAATACTGGCCTCTCTGTTAAAAGGCAAAACATACACATGTTTATGCATGTATTATATATATATATATATATATATATATATATATATACATACGTATATAAGGTATAAATATTGTTCAAGATGAAAGAATAGAAAGGCGCATTTATAGAAAAATTGTAGGAGGGATGTGCGGAGAAGCGGAAGGGGAGGGCAAGGGTTCGCATTAATTAAAGGTCAAAGATATTAAATAGGTCGCCGCCCCTTTTTTCTTGTATATCTAAAAAAACAGCAACAACAACCCTCCTCTCCACCCTTGACGGACCACCAACCGTCTCCATCTACCCAATATGCACGTCCCTCTGAGGGCCAACATCGCCGCACCACTTACTACAGCTGTGAGCTTTAATTTCATTCTGAAAATATAAAAGACTATATATTTATGTGTATATGTATATGTGTATATATATATATTTCTGGTTTTGCTACCTATCTAAGTAAAACCCCTTTTTTGCATCCTATCCCCACTCCCCATTATGCACCCGGTTTTCTTAACCACCCTATCCAGTTACAAACCAATTTCTCTAGAACAAGAGAGGAGAAAGTCTATTTTTATCCCATACCTTATTCAAAAGATTCTTCATATCCCAGAGTAATTACCGATAGCAGTTGCTGCTGCCTGCTGTTGGTGCTTTTGTTGATGATACTTTTGTATTGTTGAAAATTAACCATACTGACATGGTTCAAGACCAATCCCAGTAAATTCGAGCAACACTGCAATATGCAATATACCCCTCCATACTGCCACAACACATTCGAGAGTGTCAGAGCCAAGCTTTAACGCGCACCCATCCTAAAATATTATCCTTGACTCGGTTTCGCCCCATGGCCTCTGCTTCTTTTTTCATTGCAGTTCACCAAAGAGGAAAGATATAGGTGTATATATATATATATATATATATATATATATATATATATATATATATATATATATATATATATATATATATATATATATATATACCTATATATTATATATATATAAAAAAGAGGGGCAGGGAAAAATCGATGCTTTTGACTCCGACTCCTTCTCTGTCTTTCTTCTTATTTTATTTTGTTTTTCTTTCTTGGGAAATAGGGGGCATAGATGTAAGGAGAGCGAGAGAGAGAAAAAGGGTCGGCTGGCGAGGGGGAATAGGGACAAAAGAGAGTGGTTAGACTTTAACATTTTACTTCAGTCTGGAATGTGGGGGTCCTTTATTGTTTCTATACACAAAAATCCAAGCACACTTTCTTCTACCGCAACTTCTACAACAACAGTAAAAATAACAAAATAGTGTTTTTGTTTTTATTTTCTTTCACCAACGCTCAGCACAAACAAGCTGTGTGGACAACGAAAGAAACGCTCTTCTAAAATGACAACAAAAAAGGGATGAGGGTTCGTCGCGCTCTCATATTGTGCAATAAAATGTACCTTCTGCCCTTTTATTTGCTGTTGTTGTTCATTTCGCTTGTGTCCTTCTTTGGCACCGCGGGGCTATTTCTTTCTACAATATGTATATGTATAAGTAGAAAAATCCAGGTGAGCGATGGGGCGAGAATTGAGCTTGAATTGTTGAACGGGTGGAAAACGGGCGAAAATAGGTGATGAGCTTGCTTCTTTTTTAAGGTAAATGAACGTGTGTTGTATATATATATACATATAGATATAGTATATATACATATGTACAACATATCCAAGGATTTTCTTCTTCAGGTTAAAAGATAGCCTTCAAAAATTAGGATAAAGTGTGTAAAAGTTTAAGGTATATAAGTGGGTAGCGGTGGGGGCAATACTATCTGTTTTGCACCTTACATTTTTCATACTACAAACGATCAGGGGCAAGGGGAATTGTGTTTTTTTTATCCATTGTAAGAAAATAATCCATGAAACACAAAAACACCGACCCAACAATATATATATATATATGTGTGTGGCGGTGGTATACACAATCAAAAAAAAGATAGAGGGAAGGCCACCTTCTAAGAAGGAATCAAAATTAATTTTTTCTGTTTTCGTTTTTTTTTCATTCTGAAATCAACAAATAATGAAGTCCGATTTGTCAAGGCATAAAATATGCATTGTACAATCCTACCGAAACATTTGGACAGGGTTTAAGGGTGAGGTAGAGTAGTGCCATGTTATATAAAAGCATTTTGTACCCATAAAAAAAAATATATACAAAAAAGTTTGGGAAGAGTATTCAAATAACGAAAAAAAACAAACATGTTTAGGGTTTGGGGATAAATGAGATTAGAACAGCAGGAGCAAAAAATGAAAATTCCAATTTTCTCTAAATCATTTAAAGATTTCCGCAATATTACGCAATCATAAAATTTTATATGAGAGGCGCGCGATCTCAATTCAATATTCTTTCTCTAAAGATTTTATTTTAAAATTGGCCTAATTGGTCTTTCAGGACAGTTACCAGCTTGATTTGGGGGGTGTAGGGACACTGAATATTGTTTTAGAGTTTAAATGGAAGGCTAATGCCACCCACCTTTACTACCCAATCATATTGGCCTATTAGATCTTTTAGGACAGTTATCAGTGGACACTCCATGCACAGGCGCACATTTCCATCTACTACAATTCCCCGATTACTTCATTTAATGGCTGACCAATTGCTTAAAATTTAATCTATCTGTTATAATAAATAAAAAAATAAATAAACGTCGACAACGTCGATGAGGGTATAAAAAATGAGCACAATAAAGATAACCTTATCACTTTTCTGCATCACTAACAATAATTTCGTTTTCTAATCATTTTACTACTTAACAAAAAAATTCATTGCTTTTCTCACTGGTTTTTGCTGTAACAATGATATGAGTATGTGATAGCAAATTTTTTCCCTGTTGTATTATGGCACTAATAAAACTTTCGCTTATCACTATATATCCTCCCTAGAGGCGCGCGCGCAAACACTTTAACAATCTGAT
The DNA here is from genome assembly GCA_949987705.1 of Thereva unica. Taxonomy (NCBI): domain Eukaryota; kingdom Metazoa; phylum Arthropoda; class Insecta; order Diptera; family Therevidae; genus Thereva; species Thereva unica. The sequence goes on from OX465286.1 coordinate 2,393,667, forward strand.
TTTTTATTCGAGGGATTATCGTTTTATTATAGTATAAATTCAATAAAGACGCGATTGATGAATACAAATATTATCTTAGGGAGGAATAAAAAAACGCATTTTCTTCAATCTTTAAAAAAAATTATTAACAAAAATCTTTAACACCAAATAAAATATTGACCTTGAAAGAGACCAAAAAAAACTTGAAATTGTCAATAAATATCATCATTTACCGTCGAAAATGCGTGTTTTTTTATTTTTCAAATATAATTCTAAAAATATTAATTTAAAAAAAATATAAGATTTATATTTACAAAAAATATTGTTATTAGCATATGAAAATTTCGTGAAAAGTGTTATCCAAGCGCGTGTTTCCATGATAATTTTCTCTTCTCACCCCCGCATATTTTGGCATTCATATTTTTCTTCTTAATGGGGCAGACAGACAGTTTTCTTTTTAGTATTTGGATGGATAAGAAGTTGGCGGGGGAGGAGGTGGGGGTGGATGCTACTGGGGGAAGGTGCGCCTGAAAGCGGCATATTTTTTTCTCCCATTAATACTGCCACTTTTTCTCGCTCATTTATGTGAGGGAAAAGAAAATTATGCGGGGGTGCATGCCCTCAGTTGGTTTTCTGTTTTTTTTTTTAAATCCACTTATATTTATGATTAAATGCCACAGCAAAAAATAAAGAGGGTGTGTATTTTTATTTTATTTCAATGTTTTTTTGTGTAATTTTGTTTTTTTATTTTCGTTGTGTTGTGTTGTTATTCCGCGAATAGGAATTATATTTTTGGAGGGGAATTATCTAATTTTAAAATTTTACCTCCTTTTTTCTATTATTTACAAGAAAAGAATTTGTGTTATATTTAAAATGAAAACGATGAAAAAAAATCTGGCGCCTTTTTGAAGAATTTCTTTTTTTTTGTTTTAAAGCTCTTGCTTTTTTATTATAATATTTAGTAGCAAAACTATAATTATCCTTTGATGTTAAAAAGTTTATGAACTTTTGTTGTTGTTTTATTCTGGTTTGGGGATTATGTGTCATTACCTATTACCTACTATTAATCCCCGCTTTTTCATTGGAAGAGTCGTTGTCCAGCCTGGAGGAGGCGGCTCAAAGTATCAAAGGATAAACCTGACTACACGCTCGATCCTGGCAGGCAAATTTTCTTTAAACGGGATAACCACGGTTATCCTACATAAATTGTTGTACTGCTAATTTTGCTGCAATCATTCCTGGACACCAGCGCAATCAGCTATACCGAACGTTAAAAGTAGCATAACAGAGATCCTCGGAAATAGAAAGCTCTCGAACTTCCTTCGGGGAATACAGAATTTGACCCGGCGCAGCTTTAGAGATTGATAAGAGTGTGATAAGGAGCCTGTGCGAAAGGACGCTGGCTGACAGTATTTTTATTATAATTTTTTTTTTAGATATTTTTGGTTGTTTTTGAATTATTTTAATTATATTTGGGAAAATGTAATTAAATTTACATGGGATAATGGGGTAATATAAAGATAATAAAAAGGTAATAAAACAAAACCTAATAAACCTCCACTTGAGGTGTTGATGCTGAAATACGTTTTTAACAATGATCTCGTTGATGCATTCTCTGATGGTATATTTTACGGTCTTCTCCAGAAGTTTTAAAATTGTTTAATGTTTACTATTATTATTTCTGCACACGTTACTTATTACATGGGTTTTGTCTTCATGAAGCTGCCTTCTAGTTGCCGTTGTTGACCACATTTTCATGTTAATATGAGACTAATCGTATTTAGCCTCGACTTTTTTAAATTTGCTTGTTACTGCCCTCCCCTCACCAGTAGTTCGCTATGAAAATCATGACGTTAACACAGAATCTATTTGATCTATAATATATGACTGACGTCATACCTTCCTTTCTGAGTATGTCCTGATTCTTTGAGATATAAATATTAGGGGTGTATTCCTGTCCTGTTGATCATGGCCCAAATTTTTGTTGATTGTTAAACGTGAATGTCTTTGTAGGGCTAAAAGCCCAATTGTGTGGGTTCTTCACAGTCTTCGTGCTATATTGTAGTAGCGCGGTGTTCAACTTCAGCTCGTCATCAACTCGTTTCATTATCATCTCAGAGCATTCACGATAATCCTGTTGAGAAACTCAATTTGCATACGACACAGGGACATGTTTATAACTAATTAATGAACTAAGTGCGCGAAATAAATTAAATTATAACTTAAAATTGACTACAGCATGCTGGATTGTTCTGTTTTTAAACCCAAGCTGGAATTACCAAAGCAGATAGATGGATAGACATAGAAATGTTTAGAAGTTAACCAAATCTAGACTATTAACAATTGAAATAGCAAAATGAACGTGAATGAGTTAATTGAAATTTTGTACAACACACACACAAAACCAAAACCTAACACATGCCTACCAAACTAAAGCCAACAGGAAGATGTGGTATGGCACAATAAATAAGTAGTAGAATAGAATGAAATCATGCAGTAGCATCACCAAATGCGGTACCTATTAGCACATAGATGTATGATCAGACATGGAATATAATAAGGAATTGGATCTGCATAACGGTTGTCTCATTATAATGTATGGTTACCTTGCGAAAATCTGATCCAACGGCTGGACGAATTATATTCCTCGCCGAATTCAAATTGTAGAAGCTAGAGAGAGCTATATTTAATCACTCCAGAGTTGCTGACTAAGCAAATATCGTTCGTACTACCGGTGATTCTACTCTACACTGTTTCAAAAGATAGCTTTACCCGTAGTACGGCCAACATTAACTTAACTCTTCCTGAAATACAAAAACCAGTATACAAGAGGAGTTAAAACGAATGGAGAAATAGACACGAGTGTGACCATCAATTGTCTTGAAGACTTCCAAACGATAGAACCACACAAAGTGCCTCCCAAATATTCAGCGTTAATTTACTTGGCGGAGGCAGTTTGAATGTGTTCCCAGATCTGGACGACCACTATATAGGCATGGTAATAAAACAAAACACAGCAAACCTCCACTTTAGGTTGAAATAGGATGTTTTTACAATGTTACATTGTATTGTGCACACACTGTGTCCAGAAATCCCACCGCCACATCGGTTTACCCTTTCCTATTGTGTGTATGTGTTTTTATGGTGTCTCAATATTAAACTGAACTACTGAAATAGGCCCAGTTCTACTAAATTCTCATAGTTTCTTGTCTCTTAACTCCTCGATTAATGCCGTTAACTTTTAGTTTTTTACTCCTTAATTCCTCTATTAAAGAACTGAACTACTGAAAAAGGCATTCTTCTACTAAGTTCTCATACTTTCTTGTCTCCTAATTCCTCAAGTGCCGTATTAAAGAACTGAACTACTGAAATAGGCCCACTTATACTAAATTCTCATAGCTTCTTGTCGCTTAATTCCTCAATTAATGCCATATTAAATAACCCGAGTGAAATACGCACACTTCTACCAATTTCTTTTAGTTTTTCACCCCTTAATTCCTCAAGTAATTCCGTTTTAAAGGACTGAACTACTGAAATATGCACTCTTCTACTAAATTCTCATACTTTCTTGTCTCCTAGTGCCTCAAGTGCCGTATTAAAGAACTGAACTACTAAAATAGGCCCACTTCTACTAAATTTTCATAGTTTCTTGTCGCTTAATTCCTCAATTAATGCCATATTAAATAACCCGAGTGAAATACGCGAACTTCTACCAATTTCTTTTAGTTTTTCACCCCTTAATTCCTCAAGTAATTCCGTATTAAAGAGCTGAACTACTGAAATATGCACTCTTCTACTAAATTCTCATACTTTCTTGTCTCCTAGTGCCTCAAGTGCCGTATTAAAGAACTGAACTACTAAAATAGGCCCACTTCTACTAAATTCTCATAGTTTCTTGTCGCTTAATTCCTCAATTAATGCCATATTAAATAACCCTCGAGTGAAATACGCGCACTTCTACCAATTTCTTTTGGTTTTTCACCCCTTAATTCCTCAAGTAATTCCGTATTAAAGAGCTGAACTACTGAAATATGCAGTCTTCTACTAAATTCTCATACTTTCTTGTCTCCTAGTGCCTCAAGTGCCGTATTAAAGAACTGAACTACTAAAATAGGCCCACTTCTACTAAATTCTCATAGTTTCTTGTCGCTTGATTCCTCAATTAATGCCATATTAAATAACCCTCGAGTGAAATACGCGCACTTCTACCAATTTCTTTTGGTTTTTCACCCCTTAATTCCTCAAGTAATTCCGTATTAAAGAGCTGAACTACTGAAATATGCAGTCTTCTACTAAATTCTCATACTTTCTTGTCTCCTAGTGCCTCAAGTGCCGTATTAAAGAACTGAACTACTAAAATAGGCCCACTTCTACTAAATTCTCATAGTTTCTTGTCGCTTGATTCCTCAATTAATGCCATATTAAATAACCCTCGAGTGAAATACGCGCACTTCTACCAATTTCTTTTGGTTTTTCACCCCTTAATTCCTCAAGTAATTCCGTATTAAAGAGCTGAACTACTGAAATATGCAGTCTTCTACTAAATTCTCATACTTTCTTGTCTCCTAGTGCCTCAAGTGCCGTATTAAAGAACTGAACTACTAAAATAGGCCCACTTCTACTAAATTCTCATAGTTTCTTGTCGCTTAATTCCTCAATTAATGCCATATTAAATAACCCTCGAGTGAAATACGCGCACTTCTACCAATTTCTTTTGGTTTTTCACCCCTTAATTCCTCAAGTAATTCCGTATTAAAGAGCTGAACTACTGAAATATGCAGTCTTCTACTAAATTCTCATACTGTCTTGTCTCCTAGTGCCTCAAGTGCCGTATTAAAGAACTGAACTACTAAAATAGGCCCACTTCTACTAAATTCTCATAGTTTCTTGTCGCTTGATTCCTCAATTAATGCCATATTAAATAACCCTCGAGTGAAATACGCGCACTTCTACCAATTTCTTTTAGTTTTTCACCCCTTAATTCCTCAAGTAATTCCGTATTAAAGAGCTGAACTACTGAAATATGCAGTCTTCTACTAAATTCTCATACTTTCTTGTCTCCTAGTGCCTCAAGTGCCGTATTAAAGAACTGAACTACTAAAATAGGCCCACTTCTACTAAATTCTCATAGTTTCTTGTCGCTTAATTCCTCAATTAACGCCATATTAAATAACCCTCGAGTGAAATACGCGCACTTCTACCAATTTCTTTTGGGTTTTCACCCCTTAATTCCTCAAGTAATTCCGTATTAAAGAGCTGAACTACTGAAATATGCAGTCTTCTACTAAATTCTCATACTTTCTTGTCTCCTAGTGCCGTATTAAAGAACTGAACTACTAAAATAGGCCCACTTCTACTAAATTCTCATAGTTTCTTGTCGCTTAATTCCTCAATTAATGCCATATTAAATAACCCTCGAGTGAAATACGCGCACTTCTACCAATTTCTTTTGGTTTTTCACCCCTTAATTCCTCAAGTAATTCCGTATTAAAGAGCTGAACTACTGAAATATGCAGTCTTCTACTAAATTCTCATACTTTCTTGTCTCCTAGTGCCTCAAGTGCCGTATTAAAGAACTGAACTACTAAAATAGGCCCACTTCTACTAAATTCTCATAGTTTCTTGTCGGTTAATTCCTCAATTAATGCCATATTAAATAACCCTCGAGTGAAATACGCGCACTTCTACCAATTTCTTTTGGTTTTTCACCCCTTAATTCCTCAAGTAATTCCGTATTAAAGAGCTGAACTACTGAAATATGCAGTCTTCTACTAAATTCTCATACTTTCTTGTCTCCTAGTGCCTCAAGTGCCGTATTAAAGAACTGAACTACTAAAATAGGCCCACTTCTACTAAATTCTCATAGTTTCTTGTCGCTTAATTCCTCAATTAATGCCATATTAAATAACCCTCGAGTGAAATACGCGCACTTCTACCAATTTCTTTTGGTTTTTCACCCCTTAATTCCTCAAGTAATTCCGTATTAAAGAGCTGAACTACTGAAATATGCAGTCTTCTACTAAATTCTCATACTTTCTTGTCTCCTAGTGCCTCAAGTGCCGTATTAAAGAACTGAACTACTAAAATAGGCCCACTTCTACTAAATTCTCATAGTTTCTTGTCGCTTAATTCCTCAATTAATGCCATATTAAATAACCCGAGTGAAATACGCGCACTTCTACCAATTTCTTTTAGTTTTTCACCCCTTAATTCCTCAAGTAATTCCGTTTTAAAGGACTGAACTACTGAAATATGCACTCTTCTACTAAATTCTCATACTTTCTTGTCTCCTAGTGCCTCAAGTGCCGTATTAAAGAACTGAACTACTAAAATAGGCCCACTTCTACTAAATTCTCATAGTTTCTTGTCTCCTAATTCAAGTAATTCCGTATTAAAGAACTGAACTACTGAAATAGGCCACTTCTACTAAATTCTCATAGTTTCTTGTCTCCTAATTCAAGTAATTCCGTATTAAAGAACTGAACTACTAAAATAGGCCCACTTCTACTAAATTCTTATAGTTTCTTGTTTTCTAATTCAAGTAATTCTGTATAAAAGAACTGAACTACTGAAATAGGCACACTTCTACTAAATTCTCATAGTTTCTTGTCGCCTAATTCAAGTAATTCCGTATTAAAGAACTGAACTACTGAAATAGGCCACTTCTACTAAATTCTCATAGTTTCTTGTCGCTTAATTCCTCAATTAATGCCATATTAAATAACCCGAGTGAAATACGCGCACTTCTACCAATTTCTTTTAGTTTTTCACCCCTTAATTCCTCAAGTAATTCCGTATTAAAGAACTGAACTACTGGAATATGCACTCTTCTACTAAATTCTCATACTTTCTTGTCTCCTAATTCCTCAAGTAATGCCGTATTCCGTTTTTTTGTTTAACCATATTTCACGCGTGCATTGCGCTACGTCCGTCTTCTAATTGCGTATGCTTCTTTTCGCATATATACTGTATATAGTTATAAATATAGTCAGCCAGCGGGGCGTCCTAATTTTATTCATTTGTAGTACCCTCCTCACTTAGTATTCCGGGTGTGCATTCACTTTCTTACATTCTATATTTATAAAAACAAAACAAATTGCAACAAAATATTTTCCGCATCCATCCTGCCTCCCACCTATGTGACTTTTACAGGTAGATTCTCGCCGTTTAAGCGGCAATAATTTTTTTGTAAAGTACGAAAAAAATATAATCGATGGCGAATTATTATTAGTTGTATATTTGCAAGTGGTGTGTATTTGTGTATGATGTAGGATACTGGTACTGTAAAAAATTGCTTCGATATAGTTCTTGTTTTTGCCCTGGGAGGGGTGGCGGCGGGGATATGATAGAGAAATGTGTGTGTTTTGGGGAGAAAATGCAATGGGGTATTATGGCCCATAATCGCATTATAAGTTGTATATTATTTTCTATTTCAATTATTTAGCCGGAAATATTGAAACATGGTACAAAAATAAAATATAGATGCTTGCCGCCTCTTTACCCGTACTACATGGGCTAAATACATACATTTGATTCCCCTGCCATAGACCACTTGGATCGCATGCCATAAAGTAGATCTTCAACAAGTATCTCTTGCGAGAGTTGGCCATCGGCGCATGCATCTTAAGCTCGCGAAGATTTTAAAAATAGATTCCAATGATTTTTTTTGTAAATCTTCATTTTAACCACGTTGCTATTCTGTATCTCTGCCCATCAACGCCAGCTCCAAGTAATAACACAACTAACAAAACCAGCAAAAGGCGAACAATTATGTAGCTGGGTTAGTTTTAGTTTGCTAATTGCTTTACTTTCGTTGTTGAACATATAAACAAAAAAAAAAGAGAAAAAACGCGGGAAAATTTCGAAGAAATATTTTGTTGAATTTTCCGAATTTCCTTTTATCTGGGAAATTATTTTAGGCAATTATAAACTTGAGGCATTAGCACATGTCTGATTTGTGTGTCCTTTGTTTTTTTTTGTAGAGGCGAACTGTAGAGAGGGTATTTGATATAAATATATATTTTTTTGTACTATACATATGTATATGTAAATAAATTTAAAAACCGCAAAATGATATTAAGAATCAAGGTAAAGTTGGAAAGGAACATGTCATCACTATTTCGATTATTTGAAATGAAGAATTTTTTTTTTGACGCAAGCTTTTATTAGAAAAACTAGAGAATAGTAAATAACAAAAGCAAAATCTAATAAAAGCTTGTTTAAAAAAATATTTGTTCATACTGTAAACTTTTTGTAACATTACAATTTTATATAGAGTCCGTCAATAAGTAATGATGGGGTCACTTTAAATTTCGTGCCATTTTTAAACTGTCTATACGATTGAATTTTGACAAGTAAAAACTAGGAAATGTCATTATTAAAAAATAGTGAAAAATTCACAAGATTTAGGTTTGTTTCCCTTACATACCTTGAAAATTTCTATCTAGGAAAATCACAATAACACAATAAAGAACACTACAGCACTCTGCACTCTATAATGACCGAGAAAGGACTATTTTCAAGAAACTGAAGGCATTCAATATATATATATATATATATATATATATATATATATATATATATATATATATATATACCGGTGGAATTAGTTAGTTGCACGTGATATTTTATGTTAAATCATAATGCGTTTTAGTATGTGATCACAAAAACATTAAATTACTCAACTAGGTCTCATGGCAACTGCCAGCGCAGTATTTTACTTACGCAAAAAAGTTGACCTCCTCCTCCTGATCTGTCAAAATATGTTACAAATGCCATCGGGCAATAAAATAAAAAAATATATCACCAAACTCCAATTTGTAGAGAAGCGAGCCAGCATGTAATACTACAGCTAAATGTGGATTCGGATCTGTAGGTTGTCGAACCAATGGCATACAATAGCATATAAGACATACGTTCTACATCCAATATTAATGGCGGTAGTATTAAAGACACGAGTCTTACTCGTGAGGACACTTTTACCCAGAAAACTCAAACCACCATGACTCCTATTTTTGGTCTAGATGTCTGGTATATACCTACGCCTCGATTTTTTACATATTCCTAGACGAGCACATTCTGGTCCATTCGTTGCACGTGACATATATGCAAAGAGGTTGACCTCCTCCTCCTGATCTGGCAAAATATGTTACAAATGTCATCGGGAAAAAAAATAAAAAAATATATCACCAAACTCCAATTTGTAGAGAAGCGAGCCAGCATGAGATACTACAGCTAAATGTCGATTCGGATCTGTAGGTTGTCAAAGCAATGGCAAACAATAGCATATAAGACATACGTTCTACATACAATATTAATGGCGGTAGTATTAAAAACACGAGTCTTACTCGTAAGGACACTTTTACGAAGAAAACTCAAACCACCATGACTCCTATTTTTGGTCTAGACGTCTGGAATATACCTACGCCTCGATTTTTTACATATTCCTAAGCGAGCACATTCTGGTCCATTCGTTGAACGTGACATATATACTGTGCTGTCATACGTTAAGTCTGGATTGATTATATAAACTGTTGCTTTCATGCACAGTTTTTTGTCATAGGTTCGATTCTGTTGTCCAATTCGTGCCTTTAACAAATGCATCGCATGTAGGCAAGTCACGAGTATTGACAACTTTCACAATCACTTTGTTCTGAAAACATTGATACTTGTCGTCATTGTAGACTCTACGGTCTACGGTCTAGTCTAGCATACTGGGCCTTAAGAAGAACGGTCTCTGGTCAGATTTTTTAACTTGTCCAATGCCATAAGTTAAGCTTCCTTCGGTACAGCTGTTCTTTTAATATATATGCCGGTCACCACATTTTAAAAAATACCTAAAAAAAGCCCCTTAATATCAAATAGCAATTACTTCTAAATTTAAAAGTAATAAAGTAATTGTAATTAATGATTAAAAACACTCAGAAGAAAGGGAATTCTTAAAAATCAATACACATTTCACTCTTAATCCCCTTGAAAAAGAAACGAAAGAAGCACAATAATTACATGTCCTTGGGAATTTCTCCTGTTCTATAAGTGGACATTGCATTACATAATATTGTCCCAGCCCGTCATACACTGTCCTTATTTCAGTAAAGGACATTTCTCTGCGACCTTTATAATTCTCATCGAATTTTCCATCTCTTTCATTCATTTAACAACCCCTAGTGTGTTCCTTAGTTAATTTCGTATTATGTGCTAAGGTATCTCTTATATGAACTGTCACACACTGTCAAGTCTCTAATCAATAATATCCATCAAGCAAACCGATTTTCAAGTTAATTTTCAAGTTCGCGTGAGTAATAATGATGATATAAAAATTTCATTGTCAATCAATAACCTTACAATAGTTAAAAGGACACTGTCGATGTTATAAATAATTAGCAGGACACTAAACAAGGACGATGCTTGCGTGTGACCCTCATAGAGTATAAGAGCGACAGCAAGGATATTGATATACGACAAGTTGCCTGCCACGAGAATTTTAGGTTAAGTAGAGTGGGTGGGGCGATGGGACAACTAAACTTCATAGGAAACTTACTTCACAAGTTCAATAAAGGCAACGAATGCAACCGATTATGTGCACAGCATCACTTCAGCCATTCTCCACACATCCCCCGACCTCTTTATCTGGTCTCCAGGATATTCGCCGGTGTTAGGTCCATTTCAGCGGATGTTTCGGTCATTTTTTTAATTTATGAATCCCCTAAAATTTACATAAAAGTACACAATGAATTAAGCGCAGTAAAAACGCATCATAAAATTCCAAAGTGCAGCGAATCAATTAAATGAACATGAATGAATTAATGAGATGCAGCGGGATCAGTTACGATTGCCACGGTCACACATGTGTGAAATAAACAAATCCATGTGTAGCCCTAAGCAGAATTACTGTAAACGACTAACTGCATCATAAAACTGCATCGTAAAAAATCAAGTGCAAGAGCATTATTGATTTGGAGGCTATGAAATGATTATTGGCCGAGGCTAAGATCCAGAAAAATTGTTTATTTTCCCTCCTATTGCCCGTTCTGCCCAAATAGTACAATAAATAGGTACGTTTTCTTTGCGATATTGGCCTATTAGGTCTTTTAGGGCAGTGACCAACTCGATTTGGACTGTAGGGACATTTGATAGTCGGATAATATTGTCAGTTACTAGTGTACACTCTATATATTTATATACTACAATTGATCACTGCTGTCTGAGCATTGTTCAAAATTGAATCTATTGTCGCAGGACGCCAAGCAGGGGTTTATGTAGAGACCACTAACATTTCCCTATCTTGTAACATCCCTCTGTACACTTGGTTCTTTCAAGGTGAAGTGCTGGCGATCATGAAGGCCTACCAAACACCTATACAAGAATGTAGCATTCATAGACAGCCTCTATAAAAGCTTAGGATTCTGAAGAAGAGTTATCTGTGTTTATTTAATCACTAGCGCTGGTACCATTTTGGGCACTTGAGCTTCCTTCTGTCACATATATGTAGTATATACACTGAAATGGACTTGGGTCACTTTCAGAATAATCTCGATATAAAACATTATTAGGACTTTAAAGAGCTAATAAATCTTGCACAACAACCCTTTATCTTATTCAAAATATAAAGCATAAAACACAAAAAAAATCGCAACGTGCAGTTGACAAGTAATAAAGTTGAGTAAACCTTCAGTAAAGCACGTGTTTCCCCTGTATAGACGGAGGGGAAACTGACATCCTCGAAGAGTATTTAAACGGCGGAAATTCCAGCTAAATACTCAGTCAAACTTTGATACCAGCTGTGTTCGGGCGCTTTTAGGTGCATCTCAACTGTATCCTGCGGGAAAACAGAGATTTCTCATTAAAGTAATTTTTTAATACATAGTAATGAAAAGTGCACCAAAAAGTTTTTGTATAGTAAAATTTAGTTTGCGTGCCCGTGTGTGATAAAAAGGTGAATTTAATTTATATATTTTATTATAGAAAAGGTATTTGCCGCCTTCTTTTTCGTTGAAACAGGCAAGTGTATGCGCGTAGGCTTTTGCTTGGAATTTAAATAAAAAAAATAAAAGGACAGCTTATCCTTCCATTGTTAAGTGTGATTTTTTCAGGTGTCGCGATATTAATAACAACAATGAAAGTTTCAACAAAAAAAATTTTCATAATAGAATTCAATAGAATTTTTTTGTTGCTGCTGTTATTCATTATATATATTTTTTTGATATGTTTTCACCTTATTTTCTCCCACCTAATAGAGGATCTGACTTTCTACTTATTGTTATTGATAATAATGGAAAATATACCAGGATTCTTTGAAGTTCATTGATATTATTATGTTAGGTTTCGAAATTGATAAAGAAAATAATCAGACAAAAAACGAAGAAAGAAACAAAACAACATGTTTCATTGTTGGCCCTTTTTCTATGTAAACAATCGTGTATTTTGCCATATAAAAAAAACATCACACACAATCTTCAATATTAATATTTATAGTACAGTGGGGATTGTGTTACTGAATGGGTCTTTATTGATGCTGGCAGATGGTTCTCTTTTGGATACTATTAAGCACGGTATACAGAGACAAGATAATGTAAGGTGATTGTTGTCATGTTATTAGAACTCGCTCACACGATGCTTTATTTGTTGTTATTGCAGATGTTTGATAATTCATTATTTTATTATATTAATTAAATTAAAAAAAGCACAAAATAATATAATAATAAATCATTTTTTTCCTTCTCTTTGCAGCTCAATATAGCCTAAGCAACAAAAAAATATATTAATCAACGTTTTTTGCCGTGACTAAACTATATTTCAATTTACTTAAGAAAAATAGTTTACTTAATTAATTCTAACTATAAATATCAAAAAAAAAAATTAAAAAAAGGTGTTTTTTGTGAATTTATGATTTAATAAAAGTGAATTATAATTGTGTCCTAGCAAAAAAAAAGATAAGAAAAATAAAACAAACTTTTTCCTGTTATTGAAACGAGAAAGTAACCAAGCAGCTTGAGAAAAAGTAAAAAAAAAAGAAAAAAAAATAACAAAATTTTAGTGATTTTATTAAATTTTCTACTGCCGAAATAGATTTCCTCAAGTGTGCCATCGCGATGGCTGCACCAGCAGCCTGTACGCGTTTTTCGGACAACTATGAAATCAAGGAAGAATTGGGAAAGTGAGTACAAGTAGTTTAAATTACAAACAAAAATTTAATAATTTTAATAAACATTTTTTTATCGG